>JAIPRM010005511.1:0-10628 GCA_025469315.1 Stegophylla sp. TES_Ste_2020 | reverse complement strand
CTTATGCTAAAAAAACAATTTTAAATTTTACGAAAATTTCGGTAATTGCATATTTTGCCGTTCTTTGTCAATTTTTTGACAGATTTTCCACGTTTTTCGAAAAAGTATTGAGAAATTGGAAAAATGACCTCTTTAAAGTATCATCTGGGTGTGATTAGGAATTCATATAGGTACTGATTGAAACTTTTAGACAAGTATTTCTATACGAAAAAGTGTTCACAGAAGAGAAAAAAAATAATAATAAAAAATAAATATCATTGTAAAATCATAAGTTACTTCGTTCCGCTCAGAACCTAAAAATAAATGGCATGTTATACACTTTGTTTTAATATAATAATAATGCATAATCATTAGATATTTATTTTAAAATTAAACTTTGAAAAACGGCCGTTTAAATGCCCTACCCTGTATATCGAAAAACAAAATAAATACTTGAATTCATCAGTAAGTTTTTCAAACTCCTCTGTCATAGCATCTACTAATTCTGACTCCAAACACATTAATGAAGCTTTATAAATTTCATTTACTAATGACCTTGAGCCATATATATACTCAAATCGAATACAATCAGTCCATACACCTGTCATAATAGTTTGAAATCAATTTATGAATTAGATATTTTGTTTTAAGAATTTATTATACTTACTAATATCTTTATGGCCAAATGTATTACAAGCTTCATTATACAGTTTTCGAATAGTAGTTATTTTAGTAATTGATGAAGACTGAGTTTTTTCAAATGAAATCATGCTTGTGTACAAATTTTTACAATCTGGTTCTATTTCTTTTATCTCATTGAAAATTTCACGACCTGAAAGTATGCCCTCTTGAATAACACACCATTCCAAATATTGAGGTCTTATCACCATGTTTATTTCTTCATATGGAAAACGTACTCCTTCTTCGTATAACTGCTTAAGCTGAATACAAAAATATTCATAATTCAGTACTAAACTAAGTACTGGTACTAGGAACAAGTAAAAATATTACATTTTGAATTATTAGAATATAAAAGTAAGGATATATTAGTTAATAATACTAAAAGGAAATCCAGTCTTAAAAAATTTAATTTTTCTCACTTTTCAAGTATTAATATAGTTTAAATATCTTTAATTTAATTTTAATTTTATATAATATACTATTAAACTAAGTAATAGCAGTAAAATCCACAATTTACAAAGGAATTGGATTGGTCATATTCAATAATTAAGTAATATTTTACTAGATAATATCAGAATATTAAACTTAGTTATTTTATACAAGCAAAGTCAGAATAATTACATTTTTAGTACATATTTAATTTTATAAGTAAACATTATCTAGTAACATTAAATATATTTCTTTTTTATATGAAAATCAAATAAGTTTTATCTGTGTTTTAAAAATGTGGAAGTTAATTTACCTATGTTTATCAGGCATGCCCTACATACATTTAGAATGTATTTTTTGTGAGATAGCATAGTCATTCATACCAATAATAATTAAGAGGAATTAGATAATATTTTATGAAGACTAACTAAATTATTTGATTAATTTATTATAGGTTTATTATTATTTTATTTTGCTTTGTTATTGAATTAATGTATTACTATATCATATAATATTAATATATCATACCAATTTTGGATGGGTATTATGCATATATAAAATTACTATTTGCCATAAAGGCAATGATTTTCCTTTCAAAGCACGAACACCAGCTTGAAAAGCATCCATAGTCATATCAAGACAGTCATAGTTGATATAATATGCTAATAATTCGAGCCACAGATCTACACAACCACTTATCTCTTCTACTGCCTGAGTCAGAATTTTATGAGGATCTTGATTCGTGTTATCTACCTAAATAAATCATTCAATTTTGGTTATTTATTTTTTTATTGTTAAGAATGAGATATGTAAGGATATACAAAACATACCCAATAAATAAAATATTCCGGTTTACGTAAAGCTTTGTTGTCCAAAGCTTCTTGAAAAGCTCGCTCCATTGTTTCATTCATAAAGTTTCTAATAGTTTCTTTTTTCATACGATATGATTTTCGAATTTCTATAATATGAGCAATGTAAAAATCCCAAAGCTTAAGTTTATTTATCAACGGTAAATTTTCTTTTAGTCCATCTTCATATGTCTTAATACAGTTTCTATAAAAAAAAGTAGTTATTTATATAAAAATGTACATTAAAAAAAAAAATTAGGTCACCTTATGCCGCTAATATAATCTTTATCATAATGTAATTGTTCCGTCTCATGATGATAAATAAAACCATCAAAATGAATTTTAGCTAATTTTTGCCACATTAGTTCACTATGTCTATATTTCTTGACCATATCTCTGCATAATAAAATATTTTCATTAATACATTCAATAAAATATAATATGTAAAACTCAAATTGAGGTGAATTGTACATAGACGCAAATATTTAATTAATCGTATTTACAATCAGTTGCCAAAATAAAGTACTTGAAATTATTTTTGATGTTTGAGAAAAGATTAATCATAGATATGTGTTTTGGGAACTATTTTTCAGCAGAAAAAATGTAATACAATTTGATTTAACAATAGTTTCCATGGTATTATTGCTGGTGACATCACTTACTCATTTTCTATGGTTGCCGTGTTAACCATAAGTACCAAAGTAAATGACCTTTCCTCTTCATAAAGTCACCACGACAAGAAAACAATCAGGAAAAAAAGTTGTTTCTAGACCAAACACATATCTATGTTAAAATTATGTAATCTATTTATAATATTATAAAATAATTAATAAATATTATTATTTTAATTTAAAATAGAATTTGTATTGGTCATTTTCATATAGGTAATTTTAATGTTCTAATATCTAATACAATGGAATCTTGAAATCTTGAACTCTGGTATCTCAAAGTTTCTCTATGTTGAATTTTTTTCAGTCTTGGTCATTTTACATAAGATTTGCATGTTAATTTATTTCAACACGTCAAATATCTATATGCCGAATTGTTCTACATATCAAAGTCATTATATGGTCCCCACCATCAGAGGAGTAGTCACTGGAAGAGCTTAGAATATTTAAACCTCTCCCAGAACCAAAATAAATAAATAAATAAAACATAATTATAAAATTAAAACGGCAAAATATATGTTTTTTATTTTTATGGAAACAATAATTGTTCATATAGGAATATTTGTCCTAAAATTTTATATAGTAATGTTTTAGATCAGTGATGCCCAACCTTTTTCCTTTGGCGGGCCACTTTGGTAAACAATTATCTTCAAACGAGCCACAAAGTATAAAAGTACAAAAATAATCTTATATATTGGACTTATTTTCTTATCTTTTATTGTCTGTTCAAAAGATTACAAATTAAATAAATGATAATGAACACTAAATTTCAACCAGATTTTTCATTATTAGTAAAATAAGTACAAGCTTAAATTTCACATTAAAAATAAGAGTAAAACATTTTTGTATAGTTTTTAGTTTTATTATTATCATTATAATTGTATTTTTTTGAATAATTATTTCAATGAATTCATAAATTTAAATAAAAATATTATATGAAAATAAATAATTTAAAAATTTTTTCATACATTTTTTATTTTAGAAAATTTGTAACGGGCCACATAGAATACCTTCGCGGGCCACATGAGGCCCGTGGGCCGCGCGTTGGGCACCACTGTTTTAGATTAGAAATCATCCATGTAGTACTTTAAAAAAGTCATTATTCAAAATGTTCAATAATTTGTCCAAAAATTAAGAGTTTCAAAAACTATAGGTTCTACTATATATATATATATATATATATATATACCAATGTACGTAATGCTAAATACAAAACGTAGAGAAAAAGTTTGAATAGTTATATATATATTCTTTAGGTTTTGTATTCAGCATTATAAAGATCATAATCTTACTATTAAATATTGTTTTATTAAATAATTACATTTTATCTCATTGTTATAAGTTATAAGTTATTAATCAATATTCAATTTTTTTTATACAAAAATTATAGTTTCATATTTAACATTTTGTACGACCTAGGGAGATGCTTCAGCACCCATAAGCACCCTCTCATAACTATAGAATTATTATAGAATACTGATTAATACCAAAAAAGATTAAATATATATATTATTTTAATTATGATATTAAGTAAACATATAAATGAATAGATAATATTTTTTTTATTTTGGCGACTATTACACTCACAAGTAATTCACCAGCAATTATTTGTTGATAATTAATTCACTGCATTATTGAAAAACCTAATTAATTCAATTTTAAATATTTATACCTGACAACATTACATTGAAGTTCCCTAACTGCGCTTAATTTTATAGCACTATCCAATAATGTGAAATGGAATTCCATGTCGCCTTCAAAACGTTTTATTAGATTTCTGTACTTTCCAATTGCGATTGGAAGAGAAGCACCAGCAGTCTTTTCTAAATGTTGTACTTCTACCCAGAATTCTTGAGCATACAACTTTTTACAATTTGGGTGATATTTCAACCCTTCAGCAAAATACCGTCTAGCTGATTCAACATCATTCCGATCATCAAATTCATATGTTGCTGCAGTTACATATACTTCAGGGTCACTATGATACTTTGATACTAATGTCTCCAACATGTTGCTACATTTAGTTATAAATAATTTCTGAAATCAAAATATGTTCAAAGAGATATACATTTTACACATTTTGAAATCACTAATAAATAAACATAATCCCTATTAATTTTAACTCAGTAGTAACATAAAACCAAGCAATAACTTATCACAACAGTTATTTTAAACATACTCAAAATATTTTAAAATACTAACTACCATCAGCTGGTTTTACTGTCATTATTGATTATCAATATTTAAATACTATTTCATATAAAATAAGTAAGTACCTATAACTAAACTAAATCATAAAGGAAATTATACTAAAAATGTTTTTCAAAATTATAAAATTGTAATGTATTACACATTTTAAAATGAAATAAAGTACCATAAAAACCATTTAAATGACATAAAATGATAAAGAAAACATCATTACATTTAGTAATAATTTATGCACAGTTTTAATCATTAAGAATATTCCACTAATTGTCTGAAGACTAAATTATTCAAAAATCAATCTACAACTCGCTCCCCAAGTTAGATACAAGACTATTATCTTGGTGGGTGTGTTGACAATGATAACTATTATTGTTTTTTATACTATTAACTTTCTTCGTTCAGAATCATATTGTTGAAGAAATGATTTATCATTTCTTTAAAATTCTATACGCCCACCAAGTATCTAACCTGAAGACATCTGTGCAGATATTAATTTTATCAATGCTTTACTCGTATAAATATATTTGTGTGTAAAATTTCGACAACGGACTTTGATATGGAAGACGATATTTAGAATTTTTAAGGAATCACACTAAATAATATTCCTCTTAAAACAAAATGGTACTCAACAGATCTAACTTCATTAGGTTATATTTTATGGATATATCTAAAAAAAAAAACTATTGTTTAGATACTCTTCAACTAGCTTTATAAATTCATAAGAAAAAAGTGTGTACTTCATTCGTCGTTTAAGCAAATTGCAAAAACAACACATAGAGAATTTCTTCGGAAGGCAGAAACATGCTTAATAATTCAATTTGAACAATTTATTAGATGAAAATAATTATTAATTAAAAATTATCATTTATATTTAACAGTTTATCACATGAATTTAATTTTCAATTAAAAATTATCAGATAGTATACATAGGTATACTCCGAGCGCCTGATGATATAGACACAATGATAATTTAAAAGTTCATGAAATATAAAAATATAAAATTTAAATGTATTATTCATAAAATACTACCCAAGTATAAACACTCAATTAGACATTAAAAATACAATGTGTTGAGTTTTCTACAGTAAAATATATAAGCAGAACAACATTAAAGCTCACTTGAAGATAATGGCTAATCTAATCTAACTCATCTACCTATAGAATATCATTTAATAATTATTTCCACTTACATTATTTGAACAGAACTCAATGTACTCGGAAAGTGATGTTTTTTCAACAGGAAACAATACAAACATATTATTATATATATCATTTATACGATTTGATAAAATGGTTAATATTTCAGTATTGATATTATACTCTGTGTCATTTTCATCATTTTCTTTCATCTCTTGCTAAGGAATGAAAATAAATAAAAAAATAATTAACAATATTATATGGAACTACAATGGTACTAATTGGTCTTACTTCAATTTTGAGTTGACATATATCAAGCATATTCAATTCAGCTTTTATTTGTGTCAAACACTCCTCTCTGGTCGCCAGTCCATTTTGAATATTATGATCGAGATTTTTCCGGTCATCGTTTAGCTTTCTAAGACATAAGAAAAAAAATATATCATTATACCAATTGCATGTTATTTCTGAGCAATAAATTAACGGCAAGACTTACACTAGTTCGTCCCACTTCACAATGCTGTAAGTTTTCATGAAATCGATTTCGGCGTCGAATTCGTCAGTTGACATGATGCTGACGTGTGTGTTATAAAACAATTACTGACAAATCGATGATTATTGGGTGTACAATGCACAATGCTCTGTTGCGCACGGCTAGTTGGGAAAAGAAACAAAACCAGTATATTGTTACAGAATAAGTGAATAGTTAAAAAAAAAAGTCAGAGTTAAGTGTTAATTTAAACTGCAATATTGTAATTGTTATACAAGGACGAAGTTCGCGTTATCATGAGAGACATGCATGTTTCGATGGTGGAATTATTTACCGAATAGAATGAGAACGTTGGGCGTAGTCAAATGTCAATTATAATTTATAAGTCAAACGACGACAATGACATAGTGTTATGGCTGGCGACGAGCAATTGGTTTCCAAAAAAGTATTGAGGTGACGAGAAATAAATGTGATGACAAAAATACAAAATTAATAACCCGATGTGCTGCGCAGGCAACAGCTCTGGCATAAAGCGTCAGCAACCGCAGGGCGTAGTCCTAAAAATAATAGAAAATGAATACTATTTCGCGAGCTTCCTAACTTCTCTATGTTTTGTTTACACGATAACGCTTCCCACTGATAACAGCGAAACGTTTATTGTAGACAAGAGCAGCTGCTGCTGCTTCTGCTTCTAGAGGAGGATTCCATCATTTTTTTTTTAGATTCTGAACGGAGTGAAAAAGCTTATAATTTTACAATGATGTCTTTTTTTTTTTCAATTTTAGATTCTGAACGAAGCGAAGAAGCTAGTGTTTTTACAATGATGTTTCTTTTTTTTTTCTGTGTACAACTTTTCGTATGGAAATACTTGTCCAAAAGTTTCGATCATCATCTTTTTGAAACCGGATTTGCCTCTAGATGGTACTTTAGAGAGGTCATTTTTTGAATTTCTCAATTCTTCAATTTTTTTTTTTGGAAAATACTATCCAAAGTTTGACAAAAACGACTCGGAAACCATAATTTTTTGATCCGAACTATATGAAAATTTCAATATAAATAGAAAATAATATGAGAAAGATTTTGACGCAGGAAAATTTTGGAAATGTGAGAAAAAAAATTTGGATATTTTTCTAACATTTTTTTTTCTCATTTATTATTTATATTAACTTCTTTTGTTCAGAATCGTCTTATTGAAGAAATGATTTATCGTTTCTTTAAAATTTAATACACCCACCAAGAACTTCACACCCGAGATGCGAAGAATACTCGTCGTGCGAAGTATATCCGGCTTTTTTCTCTTTCTGTGAACACTTTTTCATACAGAAATACTTGTCCAAAAATTTTGATCAGTATCTCCATCAGGGTCGGACTAGCCTTTTTAAAGGGCTAGGGAAAACAAAAGGGCCCTTCAAATTTAATAATTATATTCAAAAAAAAAAAAAAACAGGCATTATTTGCACAATGAGTACTCTTTGCTCCTCAGGTAGGATACACTTGTGGCTGTATAGGCGAACTTAGAGGTGAGCAAAGTGACATTAGCCTCTCCAATACATGAATTAGTCTCTCCAAATTGGCATATTGTGTTTCTAGTATTAAATAGTAGTATTAGGTGTAATAATTTTTAAATTTAAACAATTATTATTTTAATCGTTAGTAAATCAATGATTTTTTATTGGGAGTGAACTATTAAAAAATATTGAAATTAACAAAGTGTCAAAGTAGTACACGTTTTACATCTTATGTATTTTTCGAGTTTTCGACGCTGAATACGATGGTGTAAATTAAAATCCACGAGTATCAATAGTTTTCTAATTACCTATTTTATTCTATTTTGAAAATTCTATATTCTCGGTTATTATACTAAATACCGCCGACACTATTTCGACCCAACACGTTCAACGTTAGTGTAGCGCAATGGAAAGTCGTTACCTCTTCTGTACGACAATGCCGGGTTCGAATTAAATCCGGTTAATTGAATAATTCGCATTTTTTTAACCGTAACTGACTAAATGCGCCACGATTAACAGTAAAAATTATGTTACAATGCATAAATGTTGATTTACGATAATTATAGCCATTTTATTTTATTTTATTATGATGCTTATATTTTATTGTAATTAGAAATTATTTATGGAGTATTCATTAGGTGAATGTGAATGTATGAAAATCAATTTTCGTTTTTCGTAAATGTTGTATATGTAACAAAATAATTTATAGTTTAACATTTAAGTTTAATTCTTAAAAACTGATAATTATTATTGTGTATTAGTTGAAGCTTCGTTCAGAATCGTTTTATTAAAGAAATGATTTATCGTATTCAATACATCCGTCAAGAGTAACCCATTCGACGTGCGAAGAACACCCCGACGAGTGAAGTACATATTTTTTTTTCTTCTTCTATTAACACTTTTTCGTATAGAAATACTTATCCAAAAGTTTTGATCAGTAACTTTATAGATTCAAAATCGCACCTATATGGTTAGGTCAACGTCAGCCGAGACGAAGTACCATAAAGCCCAAAAGCGTTGCATTCGCGAGGCGAAGGCTAAGTGTTGGGCAAAGTTGGTCAAGAGCGTAGACGACGATCCCTGGAGAAAGCCTTACAAGGTCATCACCACCGTACACTTCCCCTAATAAATGATTTAGTCTATTATATTTATCGTAATGTAATTGTGACCACTGACAAAATACATTAGCACTATAAAAACTCGTCGCATTAAGTTAATTTTAAGTACAATTTTTTTGATAATAATATGTAAGAGATAAAATATACATTTTAAATTTTAAGAAAATATATAAACATTTTTTTCATAAATTCACTAATGGTGTGTTTGTCGACTGTAAAATAAAATATATGTTAAGTCACTTATTTGATGAGTATGATTTTGTCAATCAATCTTAAACAACTACCCCCTTTGAAATTTGTTTTGTTATTTGAAGGAGGAGATGTGGGGTGCATAGGGATCCACAATATTATATTTATAATTCAACACACACATACCAAAAGATATCCCACCCGAGGAGCAAAGAACACCCATGATGCGAATTATGTTCGCTTTTTATTATGATTAAATTTGTAAAAATACAGTAAATCCTACTTCACAAAAATACAGTCGTAGATGATACAAATACACACTATAGAGCTTTGTTACTCCAGAACATTCATCTCTTACATCAATACAAAATCCTTTGAGGGACACTTAAGATTTGTCCTCTCCTCTAGTTATAATTGTTTATGATAGAAAATTCTATAATCCAATTTTATTATTTCATTTCTTGATTTCTTCCAGAAACTTTTTTATAAAATAACTTTCATCGAATCATCATATTTTTGGAAAATATTTTTGCATCCTGCTTCCCCTTTTAATTGCTCAGGCATCTCAAAAGAAGGGCACCACAGTTTAAGAACCACTGCTATAATTATTATTTATTGTATTTATTATATCAATATTTCTAACAAACTTGTTTTTATTGAATTTTTTATAATAGAAGAAAATCCACACTAATTATATATTTATATTATACAATAGAACCTCGGTTATCCGAACCTCCGTTATAAAAACCCTCTATTATCTGAACGTTATTTCGTGTCAATCGATGTATGCGAACGCTCTTTCATCCGAACGTCAATACATAAAATATGAAGGCGTAAAGGCGTACACTCGTAGTCGCAGTTTATTATTAGTATATACGTACGTCAAATCACAAATCGATTAATATGTCAAAATTAAAAAAAGCCGGACATACTTCGCACGACGAGTGGGATTCTCTTGACGGGTGTATTGAATTTTAAAGAAACAATAAATCATTTCTTCAATAAAACGATTCTGAGCGAAGTTTCAAATACTATATAATAATAATAATTGGCGATAAGGTTATATTAATAAAACGATATTTAATAATGTTGGGTAGGTACAACATAATTTGTGTGTGTGTGCGTGTATGTTTGCACACTAGCGCGTAGTGTGTATGAGGTAATAAAAGTCTAAATAAAAATCTATTTTTTTAAATTAATAAATCGACAAACTCACAATAATTAGAATTCTTGTCTCTTAATGGGAAAGCCTGGGTTTTGAGCTATTTATATAATTAACTTTATTTTCCGATAATAGTTACACCTTACACCAAATAAAATTCACTAAATTTTTTCAAATGTCCATTAATAGTCATAATAACAAAATAATCCATGTA
>JAIPRM010005510.1:0-20428 GCA_025469315.1 Stegophylla sp. TES_Ste_2020 | reverse complement strand
AATAAAGTACAATAATTCCTATGTAATATTATTCAATTTTTTTTTTTAATAATAGAAACTAAAATAATATAACAAAAACTTATAATAAAATAATAATTTTGTATACAAACGTTTTTTTTTTTTGCATATTTTAGTATTTTTAGTGCATATTTAAGCGCTTATATGAATACTTTTTAGAGCATATTTAAGCGCTTATAACAACCTTTTTTAGAGCTATAAGTTATGAGCCCTGATAATGAGTATAAAGTTCATTTTTATTACTTAGATAATTATAATTTACATTTTGTATTATTATTTCTACTTTAATATTTAATAATTTGCTCTTAGATTAAACATTATTAATTATTAAGTCAATTATACTTCATTTTTAAAATAATGAAAATAAAAAATAAGCCAATGGTTGTATTATAATGCATTTATTTTAGTAAAATTTATTTGAGTAACTTACAAAAAAAATAATAAAGGTCTAAAATGTGATTTTAAGTGGTATAAGATTTTCGAAAATTTACAAGGGGGGAGGGGTGTGACACTTTTAGAAATTAAAAAAAAAGGCTTTAAACCACTACACTATATTAATTGAGAAAAGGAAAGAAATATTTTTTTGATGAGAAAAAAAATAAAGAAAAGATAATTGGCATAAATCTAGCTTAAAACCCACACGCCTTTTCTTAATTTTTTTTTTGTTTTTTTATTATGTTTGACAACGCTTTAAAAACGACAGAGCGAAAAATATTAGTGGGAATAAATTATTTTTCAAGTTTTCATGATTTCAAAATTAGATACTTTCTTATAATGCAATATTTTGGACATAATTGCAGTTTAATACCATAGCAATATTAGTTTTTCTTTCGTGTAGAATTTAAGGTGATATGAAGTTTTCCATTTATGGTACACACGTCACTCTTAGACGCCCCCGTTTAGCACCACCCACGCTATTTTTAACCTTTTTTTAAACTCACCTTAAGCATTTTCGATGCAGAAAACGACAGTATAGTCAAAACACTGTAGGCACTTAGTTTTGAAGTTATAGTGATTTGGAGATTGCCATTTATGGTAAACATATCGCTTTTTGACTTAGAATAAAAATAAGGGTAAAAGGCGCAGTGATAATATGCATTTTGATACTGAGCGTTGGTACCGCAGCGATATTTTCATATCATATAATATAATATACTACTCTTCATACTGATTATGAATATTTTTATTTCATGGCGTAGCCGCTGTGAGAGGTGGGGTGACTGGTCACATCAAATTTAACCTCACCTGACTTAGAGGTCTGCACCGCTTTTGAGTACCAGTACACTAGTCAATTGTATTAAGCATGTACGCTTGCATTGCAACACAAGTTCAACGATGATCAAAATTGTAATTGAAAATAAAACGTTATAATCAGTGCTGAGCAGAAACAAAAGTTTAAAATAGGTGCCATATAGGTGGTATAAAATAATGATGAAAAATCATATAAAAATGCCCAAAAATTTCAAAAATTGAACTTAAAGCTGAAAAATTACAAAATAAAAAAATGTTGTTTTAGTTTTCTGAATCACAAAACAAATTATAAGCCTACTCTGCTTAAAATTTGAGCTGAGGTTAGGTTAGATTAGGTTAGTGATGTTTGAATTGTATTTTATGTAGTGCCATGGGTATTCAAATATTGAAAGTTTTCAGAAATTCGAATTGGTTTAATATATTGTAACGGTACAGATTCAACAACTTTTAATTATTATATAAATTATTGTGTATTTTCATCCAAAACACCTATTATAATATTGTTAGTTAAATTTCCCGTATTAAACACATAAGCACGAACACATCTCATCACCTTAATTAAACGGAAATAGTTAATAGTCCAAAGTATGGAAGTCGAAGATCCCACAACTGGTCTCGATACAAAGCCCGGTTAATGCCTATTGTGGCAGCACACGAAGATTTCATTCTTACTAAGAATTGATCGTCCATGACTTCGAACCGGAACGTCCGGAGAGGAGGTATCTAATTGGGTGGTCGATCGCACACATTCGGAGAGCAGAGCAGCAAAAACATACGACTAATAACAAGAAACCCCACTGTGTGTCACGTGCGCTGGCGATGTAATTATTTTGTTCACCCCTTTTTTAAAATAAATACCCTAAATACTAATTTAATTGTAACTTCCTTCTAAGAATATTTACACTTGTAGTTGTTTATTTTTTCCATCACCTCCTCTCCCTCCTTAATTTTATAATATTTATTAAATCGTCCACTCTCTAAAAAAAAAAAACGAAACACAACTCATTAAATTCTGTGTAAAAAAATTGTATTTCTTTCATTTAATTTATTCCGTCAATAATTTTTCCCATAATCCGTCAACAAAATTTTCGAGTATAATGTATTTAATAATTCATCAATATAATTTATATATATATATATTATACATAATCATCTTCACTATACCTCATGTGTCAGGATAATACCTCAAGACCATGTTCATAGGAAATATTATACACCAACAACCAGGGTCTAAGAGTAACTTAATAATGATGATTGATGAGTAATACCAAATAATCAAATCTTATGTAGGTAACCCAGTGACGAGTCGATAGTGAAATAATAATTTTTTCCCTTTGCTTAAATCTCTTATCTACCAAATTGTTTGTAATTTTAATGAATTTTATAAATATGTTTAATTAATGTAAAAATAATTAAAGCAAATTAAAGTAAAAATAATTTGTTCATTCCATATCTTATGATATATACTGCGATCTATATGTTCAACCTTATTTCATAAGAATAATGAAATTAATTTTAAAAAAATATCCACACTGCTCTGACCTGGTGTCTCGTTAATGTGATATTCAAACTGTAACCTGAAACCTGAATCTTTTAATTACTACGGAGGTTACAACGTTCATTTAATATTGAAAACTTTATAAATATAGTGAGATTTATTTTTAAAATCAGATAATGTACGTATACTTTTGATGTACCAATAAAAAAAGACAGACATAATGATCACACGATAATTATTCTTCGCTCCTAGGGTGAGATTTCGTGGATATGTTTAATTTTAAAGAAACGATAAATCATTTTCTTTCAATTAAACGATTCTGAGACAAGATTCAGCTTATACAATTTTATTATAAGACTATAAAGTTATAACTACATATATATACTTTGCTTTATAATTATCATTATTACCAAAAAAAAAATTTCTTTTTTACACAGTCAGTTTTAATTATAAACTGTGAACAGGGAAAAAAATGTTTGATGAGAAAAAAGGTTTTCTTCACATATTATTAAAAAAATGTCTTTCACCACAAAATTTTTCATATAAAAAAAAAAATTAAATATGTTTTTGTCAAATTTAGGGTAGATTTTTCCCAAAATGTTGAGAAAAATAATGTGACTTCGAAAATGACTCTTAAAAAAGTATCATCTAAGAGGAAATTGTGATTAAAAAAGTTGCTGGTCGAAATTTTTATACAAGTATTTCCATACGGAAAATTGTTTACAGAAAAAAAATAAAATCGTTGTAAAAACATTAGCTTCTTTACTCCAATTAGAATCTAAAATGTAACGTACATCAAGAGTTACAGTAATAAAGAATATTAGGTCATTAAAGTATGACTGCCCATTTGTTACAAAACATTTGAACACGATCATTTTTTTCTATTATTTTTTAAATTTTTTTATAGTTTTGATAAACAATTGTGATAATTCATGTATGCAAATTAGTTCTATATTTGGGTCATTCTAGCGAAGACATCAAAAATGTGTGTGCGCAAACGATTCGCAAGAAAATTCCTAAAATCCCTCAACACAAAACTAATACTAAATTAATCAAAAGAAAATCGAGTTACAAGTTTTACTACCATGTAACTCGTCTTAATCAAAAATCATTTATGTCAATAATTTCAAAAATTATTAATTATTATGCTTATTGTAAAAAGCTTTTTAAATATTATGTAAATATCTATAAAAGGTGAAAAAATATAAACAGGTTGATTTTTTAAGCGTGTCTACTCATTTAAAAAAAATGTAAAAATTTCAATTTTTTTAAAAATATTCAAGTCACTATAAAAACTATGTTTTTCAAATTAATTTTTTTTCATGTCACATTAAGGATGTCCTGTAGAGACGCAAACATTTTTTTCAAATGGCAACCCCCTATCTTAACTACGGAATTTTATTTAGATTATTTTTCTATGAATTTTGTACTGAAATCAAAAATTGATAGAATAGTTTTTGAATTATTCAAATTTAAGTATTAGGGAAAATCGAAGGGAAAATAGTCTCTTGAACACATATTTAGTTACCTAAGTATAACGTAATTATTATGAATATATGATTTTACCACCTAATACCTAATTAATTTGCAATATTGTAAAATATAAACTCGTTCGAATTTTGATTCAATGTATCAAAATTCACAGAAAAAATACCTGAATGAAATTCCGTTTTTAAAATAGGAGGTTGCTATTTGAAAAAAAAAAAAATTGTATTTTCACATTACATTCTCAGAGTGACATAAAAAAAAATGAGTTATGGAAAACATAGTTTTTATATTGATTTGAATATTCCGAAAAAATAAAATCCAAATTTTTTAATTGTTATAGCCAAAAAAGGTGAGCACGCTTAAAAATCACCTTGTATACATATATAAATATATAAGAAAATAGATGATTTAGTACGGGCGAGTACATTTATATTTAATTCGGAGGGTGTTTAAGATAGTAGTTATAACAATAATTTTAATGTACTTACAAGTTCAATTAAATGTTAACTAAATTTGAATAGTGCAATCGTTTTATTTTTATTTTAAAACATTAATTTGCATTAAAATATTTGTAATAATATATTGTTCATAAAAGTATTGTAGTACTTAACTTACACAACACAACTTTAAGACAAAATAATTTATTAAAAAACGAACAAATAAACAAAATATAGGTAATAATAATTAAGTAATTAATAAATCAAGTTAATAAAGTTTGAAAGTGTTGTTTGCTATGATCTATAGACTTAGATACTTGGTGGTAAATCTTATGACTTCTTTTTCACAGTCTCCAAAGTCTTAATACAATTATTATTGATCCTCGAAAAATTGTTTACGTTTCGGCTTGAATATCGGTTATGGACTGTATTGTATACTTACCGGATACTATTGAAAATAAAATAATAATAATAATAATGGAACACAAAAGTATTGGCCAGCAAAAGAGGAGATATCAATAATTGTAATACACATTCTAGACAATAATAAATAAAATAATTAAATACGACCGCAGGTGAAATAACAGACGGTCGACGTGTAGTGAGTGGCGTTGCTCGTGGCTGACAGTGAGGACGGAGGTGGTGTTGACAGTGTTGATGATAGTGGTATTGGGTGACGTTATTCCCAAGACGGCGGAAACGGTGGTCCAGATCAAAATGAAGTTTTGATGAAAAAAAAAAACAAATAAAGAAAACAAAAGCGAACGCGACACGTACACGTGGACGCCTACGCACGAACAGAACGAACTCGAGTGGACCGATAATAAAAACAATTTTAATTATTAAAATTTTAATTAGGACAAATAATGTGAGAGGAAGATGGTAGTATGGTGAATAATAATGAAACGCAAAAATAATGAGGAACTCTATCCCCAAAAGTTTATATTCAAACAATTAAAAAAAAAAATCATTGGACAAGTTTCATATTTTTCTCAATTATGTTTTCGTTGGTATTTTTTCTAAAAACACATTTTAATTGAAAAATAGTATAAAATGGGTAGTTAAAGTAAAAAAAACCATATATAATAAAACTTTATTTTTTTAACTATAGTTTAATATATTTTCAAATATATATATACATTCATATTTTATACCTAAGATTGAGAGTAAAAACAATATTATCACCGCCGGACTGTTTTTTCGTTATTTCAAATTTTAAATTTACCGATAACTAGTGTAGGAAGGCTGTATTAGTATTTTGCACTAAATATTTAGACATAAATTAGTAGAACCTACTGACGAAAAAAAAAAATTAAAACGAAATTTTGAATTTTGATTATTGATTCAATTAAGACACTTATAATTTTTAAATTGAAAAATCAAATTTGAATTAATGTTGCAATTACGTGTATTACTCCGTCAGTATTAATGTCATAATTTCTTTTTGTATATTAATAACACTGCACATTTTATTTATCATATCTCACACAATAAAAAAAAAAAACGTCTCTTCTGAAATTATTAATTGTACAAATATATTCATCGGTATTCCCATCATTTCGTAAGAGGTCTGTATGTGTGTTGTGTGTGTGATGTGATACAACAAATTATCGAAGGAAAAGGTCAGAAATTTCTGAAGGTGATTCAATACGCGTTTATTTTTAAGCCCAGTCTATCACTCGACGGGAGGAATACGATTCTACACGTTATTTTTTTCTTACACGATTCAGCGCGGTCTATTAATCATTAAAATACAATACGATTCCGTGTGCAACGTAGTCAAATGCATCGTAAACTGTGTGGTTCTACGTTTATTATAGAAACCGTACATATTTAATACCATGGGTATTGTTCACTCTTCAAATGCGATACTCTAAGTGGCCTATGGATGTGAATCAAAAATATTTATGACGATAGTTACGGTCTGTATTCGATTACAGTTAATATCGACATAACGTGGTAAAATATACCATGTCTTTAGTTACTCAAGAACTTATCGATAATTACCGATTATCAAACCGAATTTTCCCCACGTTGCTTGTCAAGTCGAGAGACGTGTGTAAATTGGGACGAGTGAAGCGATGGTACCGAGGAACGTAGTGACGAGTGCCAACGAGTAACTGTTGATAATTAATTTGAACTTGAAATGTCGTGATAAAGAGGTGAACACGGGGATATACAGTGAATTGGTCGCATAAATTTTATCGCCAGTCATATTGGTCGCGATTCATATTTATCAATATTGATAAAACCATACATTATGATTTATGACCCATTATGTTTGATATAAGTAATGTCGTCAAAAGTTATAAATATTCATTGTAGATAGATTGTATTGAATATTGTACAATGTACCCAATGGCGGCTCGCAAGTAAATTCATTGAGGAGAGTGAAAATTTAATAAAAAATGTTCAATACCACGCGAATACGCCGTCGGGTTAAAATAATTAGAAAACAAAAATAGTTTATCGAACTGTGTAAACCAGAGGTTTTCAAAGTGTGGAGCACAACCCTCCAGGGGGTCGCGAAAACTTTATAAAGGGGATGCAAGAAAATTTTAAAAATCAACATTGTATTAGTAAGACATTTTTCTGTCTGATGAATGAATTTGGGTAACAACAACCTCGTCCTGTAGAGTGTATATGATTCTTTCCTCGTTTCACCGAACTTTGTGATGAAGAAAAAAAACAAGCTCACCCATCACATTAAAAGTGACTGATTGATAAAACCTTTTATAATAAATGCATCTTATTTTAAAATAAATTTGTAATGTGAATATAAATACGATTAGCCTAAATGTGTTGTTTGTTTTTAACTTTTCGGTACTCTAAACATGACAATCAAAATTATTTTTATGAGAGGGGTCCATGTCTGTTAAAGATCAAAGGGGAAGGGAACCTAGCCTAAAAAGTTTAATAACCTCATGTGTAAGCAATAAACAATAATAATAATAGCCAATGGACGAACGACGCCTCTAAATAATATTGCCTAATACGAACGCGTGCCACGCTGCAGGTTTTCGTTTACAAAAAAATACGCGACGACCGCGATGTGAATGGCAGAAACTTTGAGTCTAGTCTCTCATTACTAATGTAAAAATATAATACAAAATATTAAATTATCAATATTAATATCGAAAACCATAAGTATTATATATAACCAAAATGAATAAAAATATTAAATTATAAATACAATTTTCTTAAAATTATTTTATTGTGTTACTACTATTTATTATGGGGAGTCGCAGTCTCAAAGACTCCTCTGATGAGCCGCCATAGATGTACCTATATTTTATAATTAATTCCGATTGAGAAAAAAGTTTATAAAGATATTGAGAGGCCAAACTTTTTTTGGTAACGATCTACCGGAAAAGATGACAATTTAGAAATTGCCGTTATTTCCTAATCATTGTTGACAATAATTGGAAAGGATAGACAAAATTTGACATTTCCTAGTTTTATAAAAATTTCCGTATTATAATGAGAAATATCATAAATCCGTATCAAAATATAATATATATTGTTAGTATTACAATATTATTACTTAGATTCTTTAAATCATCTTTTGTTCTCTTTTGCCACTAACCAGAACCTCTAAATTTGTTCTATTTATGTTTTCAAAATTGAAATAATTATGTGCGAATTTTGATGTCTGGTAAAAACTTCCATTGTATAAAATGAAAATACAACCGAAGTCCTATCTTTAATATTTGTTACTTCACAACATTGTCTAAATGTCATCTTTTCGAGTTAATATATTTTACTTTTACTGGATCTTATTCAAAATGAATACCTGATTGCGAGAAAATATTTTCAATAATGTGTTTTACATAACATGAGATAGGTGTATTGGTACATTAATAAATTAAACGATTAATATTTTTAATATTCTGAAAATATGAATTTACTAATGATAGTACCAAGGGCGTAGTCAGGATTTTTACTAGGGGGGTGGCACGTAAGCATAAAATTTAAAATATTCGATATTCAACATATCAAAAACATACGCTTTTGATCAGGGGGAGGAGCATTTTCCCCTAGCTGCCCCCCCTTGGCTACGCCTCTGGATAGTACTAAGATTTTAAGTCATACCGGATCGATCACATTATATTATTTATTTGTGATTTGAACGATACTTTGTCCATGTAAGTTATAAATATTTTTATTTGTTATTTGTATGAACGAATCATATAGGCCGCAAAATTGTGGAGCGACCACGTAGTCGATTTAACAATGCGACAAAACACAATACTCTATATTTAGTCGCATCGTTTTAACAACAGAAAATTCAGAGTTTTGTTACAAAGAAAAAAAAAAATACACGAAATCGTAAACGTGACAATGTCGCATTCGAACACAAAAGGAAATGGAGTCGAAGAAAAAGATAATGTGGAACATATGGAAGATATGTGGCGAACAATGAACGCGAGGAATCTTGTTCAGCATCTCATCCCTCTGGACTATATTATTATTATTGTAGGTCACATCGCAGCATGTTCGAAAACGTCTTTGTTACGCCGTCGTGGGCGGCCGGTCGAGGGATCACAAAGAATGTATTGGAGAAAAACGGAATGAAAAGAAGGGTCTCGGTTATTATTCCGATATTTTATGGGATAAAGATCGAACTGCGTCGTCGCTGCACGTATAACGTGTATTTTATAATATATGACCTCTTTGACGTTGGGTACTGTCTTATTCTATAGCGGCGGCAGCGTGCCCTATGGCCATTTCAAATGTTTATGGAATGTATTGTGTTCACCACGAGTTTCTCCTGTATAATTTATTATGATCACGCGGCGAGCGACCCTTTCGGATCCACAGGTACCACGCAGGTACGTGACAGACAAAGACGTACAGAACACGTTGACTGTGTGTGTGCCTTACACGCGTCACTGACGTTCATCCTTACCGGACCTACCTGTACTCAAGGACCGTTTCTGTGACCCTCGTGTAAACACCAAGGCATCTCGGGAAAAAAAAACTAAATAATTTATGGATTTATGGTCTAACGATCATTCTCAAAACTCCAAACGGATCAACGTACTTTGACTTCTTTGTATATTCTTGTTGAATCGCCACAAAGATTTGTGTTTTTCATTGGAAATAGAAGAAGAAGAAAAAAAAAAAACTCTGAGACGAATACGTGCGCATTTATAATAACCGTAACTGAATTCGGTCACACGAGTATGCGCACATCGTCTAATACGCACGCGCGTAACACAACTGTCAATAGCTGATATTTCGTGCTAAATATTATTGTGACTTCGGACAATAATAGTCACAAAACAACATTGTTTGTTGGTTGGATTTCTTTGGTTTCGGTTTAATTAACGGCGTAACCGATCTTAGTGTGTACTACTAGCTTTATTGCATAACGGTGTAGTGACGATAGCCGATAGGTCATGTGTGTGGCTACAACTAGTTTGCGCACAAATTAATGTCAAAGGAACCACTCGTTTGCGCACGACACATTATAGAAGGCACCAATCAATTGCGCACAAAATATTATAAAATAACTAAATACTCGTTAACACAATATCTGAAATATTTATTACATGTTACTGTTGTCCAAAAGAGGAATAATATATAAAACATCCAGTGGCGTAGCTAGGGGAGGTTTGGGTGCTCAAACCCCCCCCCATTGCTTTTTTTCATACGCTTTTTTAACGTATTAACGTTATAATTCGTTAATGATAGTACCTACTGTAAAAATTATGGCTTTTTTTTTTAATTTTGTAAGAAAGTACATGATAAAATATTATCTTTGTTCTTAATCATGAGTAAATTAGTTAAACAAAACCGCGGTCTTAGGAGACCGTGAACAAAACACTTCTAAAAACTTTTCCAGAGATCAAAGCGCTTATAATTATTATTATCATTTATTATTCAAAAACTTACTGCGGTTATGATTAATGATTGTTTAAATATATTATCAATACTTATGGTTGAGTTATGACCACTCTAACCAACTAAGATCTTATGATGGTATATGATCTAAGCTAACCATAGTCTGATAAAAATGTATAAATATGATACTTGATAAATTCATGTATTTATTTAACCAACTTATTTATAAACTTTATTTATAAATGTTATAGTTCGTGGTTTATGTGACTGTTATCTTCGGTGTTTATAGTGTGGTGTCAAATTATTTATCTCTAAACCTGGTTCTTGAACAGGTCAATAAGATAGTAAGTATAGTATAAGTTTAATAAAATATATTCACTAATAGTTCTTTTTCATATTTCAAACCCCCCCTCCCCCCCATAGCATAATCCTGGCTACGCTACTGAAAACATTTGAATAGGTACCTGATGATCGATTTAACGAAAACTATTTTTAAGGTTTCAAACACGATTAATCGTGATTATTGAATTAATTTAAATTAATTAAAAAAATTAATAAATTAATGAATTAATAAATGATTAATCGTGTTTCAAAATAACGAGTTTATCTATAATTTAACTAGTCATACTTAGATAAACTTTATTACTATATTTATTACTCATCGCTGAACTGTTGTATTGAAATCACTTTAGTTCGACTATTCACTCGTACAGGGTACAGCGTGCATATATTATGAATACACATAAGTGAACTCAAAATCAAGTCTGTATAAGTGGAAAGGGAAATGTGGGTGCAAATGAATGATTGCACTTAAAATAATCTGTGCGCAAACGAGTTGCAATTTCAGTAAATGAGCGCGGATCTAGGAAAAAAATGACACGGAAAAAAACAACAAGTAAAAAAAGATACGGTAAAAACCAATAAATATAAATATTAAATACAAGTATTTAATTATAAATGCAATAGAAATCAAAAAATTTAGTATTTAGTATTTAGTAATTATACTCTTCGCATCAATTTTTCAATTTTTCTTGGACCTTCATATATATTAATTTTTTCTTTTGTTTAAAATTCCCCAAAGAACACTGTGCTAATTTTGCTTCATTACTTGCCACTTCTAACCTAATTTTTGTGATTAAAACAAATATTGAGGGATGGTTATGACCTACTATCTTTGAAAATCTATGATTCCATCCTTTACACTGATTATTTATCCTATCGCGATCATTAAATGTTTTAACATGAACATTCCATAAATGAATATCAAAATATAAGTATATCCATCCTGACATATTTTATAACCACCCTCATTAGATTCAATTATCTCCATATTAAAATGAGAAAATAGTGACTAATTGTTACTGTAATAGTTTACTAAAGACTAATCACGTGCGTTGTGTAGTACTATTAAATACTAATACTTATAACTTTGACAATTTCGTGGTTATATCAACTTAAAGTTAGTCAGAGTCTTAATATGTCTTTTGTGTACCTATTATCGATTTTCTTTTATACAACAATCTTTGTTTGTATATTTTTCGATAACGGGTTCTAAAACTCAAGTTTTATCCAATTTATTATTATTTATATTATATATATTTGATTTCGTATAATAAATGATAATATAATAATATAATAATTGTACACATAATTCATTTTATCATTTATACTTGTATTTAATATTTATATTTGTCGTTTTTTGCCCATGTCTTTTTTTACCGTGTTGTTTTTTACTTGTCATTTTTTACCGTGTCGTTTTTTTTCCGGATATCAAATTGTGCGCAAACCAGGTGCACCCCATGTGTGTGATATTATTGGAACAAATTAAATAAAAATCAATAATATCAACGACATTATTCCCGTATTGAAGGGGTCACAACGTGCAACGTGCGGGTATTCGTCGAACATTAATTATTTATAATTTCTATAATGAGACAACATTATTATAACAACATGTTGGACGGGACACGTTAATATTTTATCTTCTTATAATTATTAGGACCTAAGTTAATAATTAGATTTGTGGTTATTACCTGAATCGGGCCGATAAATAATAGATAAATTTATGAAAAAACATCCTCAAATATTGTTGTTAATAATATCATGTTACGTGCATCCATGCATGCAACGAAACATTTTCCTTTAGGTACGATTTTATGCGAGTACCTACGTTACGGACGTTTATAATAATTATTATTATTATAGGTAATAATATTGTATTGAGGTCGCCCTTATATCTCCCGTAAGTTAGCTTCGAGGTTTTAATAAACCTAGTCATAGAGGGCGAGTCTTTCACAAAAAAAAAAACAATTTTGGTTACGATCGTTGGGTTTTAATAATAGTGTCGAATAAAGTTCACTAATTTTTTTTTTTTCAAACGCCGAGTATTGGATTAATACATACTCTAGGCTGTCTATGTTTGCGGACAAAAGAGAGGTGAAAGAAATATTTCTTATGCGATAGAATAAAAAATGCGTAATATGTATTTATCTAATATTATTTATTTGAAAATAATGGTATGGCATTATCTGTACAATTAATAATGACACTTATTATAATGAAAAACCGGATTTAATGACCTTAAGGTGAATATCCTATATTATATTATATGCTAATTTGTATCGGTTATTATGTCTATGTAATGACTACATGAATGATATAACAGTTATTTTTGATTATTTTAGTAAAGTACATTATACGTATTGCGTTTATCGAAGTTTATGTAACAACAAAAGCGTAAAAATTTAAGATAACAGATTATTCGAATATGAAAATTGTATGTTTTTTTTAAATACTTAACAATGACATTCAAGGGACCAGTCAAAATTGGTCATAATAACCAGAAAATTAATCAGAATGATAAAAAAAAAAATTGAAGATTTGATGATACATTTATATAAACATTCAGGCCGGTCCCCAAGGGAAGGGTGATGGGGCGGTCGCCCACCCCCCCCCCCGTAACAATTTTTAATGTATAAAATTTAGTAATTAGTTCATTAGTCAACAAAAAATCTATGGTCAAAATTTTAATTTGTCAATATACCTAACTAGAAAAAATTAATATAAAATATTATTTATATATGTCTAGTTCGTACCATTACTGTCTAGAAAAAGATTATATAACTACTTATGCATGTGACGCTACACGGCGGTTGATGACGATTTAATAAGTGAGAGAAATGAGACAACGAAACCAAGGAGCTTTGTGATTTAGCTTTAGCTTTAGCATTTATGAAACAATTCTTTTTTAATTCAATACAATTGATTTAAATTCACCTAAACTTTTGAAAAATCGCATAGGGTAAATTAATGATTTAAAAAATAGGTCCGCTGGAAATTTTTGGAATTTACAATATATTAATATATTATAATATGTAATATGGAATAAAGTAATAGACTGGCAGTGGTTTATTGGGGGTGTACGGCGGCGTATACTCACTTCTCTTGATTTTTTTTTTAGCGTTTTTTCTATAAATGTATTATGATATGTATGTACGTGGGTACGATACCGCGTACCAGTTAGATTTTGATGACGAAAAAAAATTTCCAAGAATTATTTTTAATGTTTAATTCTACCAAGGCTATAGTGATTGCTTTTCGTTCTTTGTAAGCCAAAGTTATAAACCAGTTATTAAGCATAGTATACGTTTTATACAGATATGGTAAGTGACATTTTTAATGAAAATGTATCAGGTATACCATCAATTTGTTTACGTGTATAAAATATATGTCACTTACCTACTACGTTTGTGCACTATGCTATTGATAATGGACATGCACAAAAAACTATCTTCAAGCGTAATAAGTACGCGTAGTTGTATATTATAGTGATATAGTGATAGTAATCTATGAAAGAAAATAATTATTTAATTTATTTTGATTGTTTTAGTTACCTCATGAGATATGCATACCAAATTAATATTATTAGGTTATATTGGTATTGTTAATGATAGTTGTAAAAGTAACATTTTGTACGCTCGTCATTTGAATATACCACACTGCAAAATCTTATCCTACAATAGAAAACTATTCGGCAAAGAAAGTAAGAACTAAAATGTAATGTAATGTTAACCATATTTAATCGATATAAACTAACAATTATTGCAGTTGTCTATAATTAACTGATGCTTCACTCAGAATTGTTATATTGAACGAACGTTTTTTTTTAAATTCAACATAATCACCAATAGTATACCACACCTGAGAGTGAGGAATACCCATAGTGTGAAGTATGTCCGGCTTTTGTTAAATATATATATTTTGATTAGGTACATATTTGGCAATTTTCAAAATATTAAACAAAATGTCAAAAATGACCTTAGGAATCTAAGAGGAGAAAAAAAGAGCTCATTAATTTTAAAATCAACCACCAGTTAAATCTGTATAAAATGAAATGTTAACACTCAATGATTTTTTTATTTACATATATACTATGGTAAAAATAAATACATATATATGTACAATTTTCGAATTTTAAATACATATAAATCTGCACCTTAACAATAATAAGCGCTTAGAGTTCGAATTTGTACGAAACCGTTTATTTTCATGTAAAATAACAATGTTTTCTGTTAAAATAATATGAAATTTCTAATTCAAATTATATCATATATTTTATTCTCATAGATTCGAAACGTGTTTTTCTATCGACACAATTTTTTGTAAAAAACGGCTTATTAAATAATTTTTTTACAAGTGTGTTAAGATTAATAATTTTGGCTAAAAATGATGTATTGAACTTTCACTGTTATTTTATACCATATTGACAATTTATTGTTTAAAGGGTTAAACATTTTGGAAAAGCTTTCTCACATAAAGCGCTATGCTTATTTACACCTATTTACATTTTCGTTAATACCAGTTTCATCAATTTGTGATTATATTAAAGTTTTAAATGTTTAAACGTGACAATATTAATCATTTCCCAGAATAACTTTATTAAATCGACATCGTTTGTACCGTTAATATATTCTTAAACACGCACTGACAAAAAATATTATACTTAAGTCGATCGTCCATATTTATATATATGAAAAATGAGACAAATAATTTTCGTCAAACTCTCAAAGGTTAGCAATAAAATTATTTGGTAATTTTAGATTCTAAATGAAGTGAAGAAGTTAGTGTTTTTACAATGATGTTTATTATTATTTTTTTTTTTTTCTATGTACAACTTTTCGTATAGAAATACTTTTCCAAAAGTTTCGATCAATAACTTTTTGAAACCCGATTCGCCTCTAGATTGTACTTTAGAGTGATCATTTTTTGAATTTCTTGATTCTTCAATGTTTTTTTTGGAAAAAACTACCCAAAATTTTACAAAAACGACTCGAAAACCATCATTTTTTGATCAGAATTTTATGAAAGTTTAAACATAGATAGAAAATACTATAAAAAAGATTTTGGCGCAAGAAAATTTTGAAAATGTGAAAAAAAATTTTGGACATTTTTTGAACATTTTTTTTTCTCATATTATTAACTTCTTTCGATCAGAATCGTTTTACTGAAGAAATGATTTTATCGTTTCTTTAAAATTTAATACGCCCGTCAAGAGAATACCACCCATCGTGCGAAGTATGTCCGACTTTTTTCATTGTAACATGTGTATACAATAACAATACTGTAGGTACATTTTTTTTTTTTTTTTTTAGTTCACTTGCTCTTTTAGAAAATCTAAATTTCAATTTTGTTGTGACTTTGAAAAAAATTGTTTGATAAGTATATTGGCTGATTTTTATTGTGTTTATATTAATATTCTTCATTACTAATTTTTTTGTTTTTTTTAGCTTTTAATATTGTTTATTGTGTTGGAAATCATAAAAAACTACCACAGCATGGCCGTATTCAGGGGGAGGGTTTTCCGGGTTCAAACCCCCCCCCAAATTTTTTTCGAAAATTTTTTTTTGCCTATGCTCTTAATGTTTTTTTTTTTGTTTAAAATTTTTTAAAAAGTGTTCATTAATCTGTCGTATAAGTCGCACATAAAGTAAATTATTACCCCAGTCGTATTATGTGTAATTATAATAGAATAATCTACGTCAATGTATATCCACACGAATAAAGCACTTAAAAGTAGACCGTTTCTGGTTTCATGTTATTTTTATACGTTCTGTATTATCTAGACTTTAGAGCGTCGTAAAATCAAATACACAATTACCTAAAAATGTTTTTGATTCACTCTGTATGTTGTGGATTTTCTCCAGTGTATATCACAACTTCGTAGTACGTATTCATGAATTAGAAAAGGAATAAAATAATTTATGTATCGCTGTTATATTAACTGTTTTGTCGTGAATCGTATGAATTACATTAACAAAGTTATTATTACTGTAATTATCGTGACGTATATAATATTTACTCTATACTCGCAAAAATGGAATCTAAAGCAGTGCGCACAGCGACGGATAATACTATGTACCTATAAAAGGAGGCAAGTTTTTCTTTTAGATATAAAGCCTACAGAAAGATAATAATATAATAAGTATTATGTGTAGGGAGCGGATGTTTATGCTCCAAAATATTTAAATATATGCATGCAATTATGCTCTAAAAAGTATAAAAATATGCTTAGAAATGAGCAGCTGATAATGTTACATATAGCTACCTAATGAAAATGCTACACTATAAAAATACAGTTAAACCGTTTATAATGACAACCTAAAAAATATATACTGTCATAAACATTCTAACCGTAGTAAAAACTTTATATAAGATTAATTAGGATGTCATCATCAATGGCAAATATGTAAATTCATTTAGGTTTGACCAGATAAACCTATTTTAATTATTTAAAATTATTTGGGTTTTGTAGTACCTAAATTTTTGCTTATAGAGTTGAATTTGTAAGTGAACTATAATTAAAATTTTAGTTAATATTTCATTTCTTAGTAAATAAATACTATATGGTGCAAAAGTATTAATATAAAAAAAAAATGCTTGTGGGGGGGATGCGTAAGGGATTCCTTCTAATTTCTAAAAATCAATGAATCAATGACGACTATGGAATTTTTGTCACTTGAACAGCCCTTCCCGAAAAAAAAAAATACTGGATACGTCACTGACTGTAGGTATAGTAATTAATATATTGGTTAATTAATTAATTAATTAGTTAATTAATATATATTAGTATGGTAATTAATATACTAAGGTAAATATTGTATTATACCTTAACACATAATATTATATTATTAATATCAATGTGTTACAATGTTAACATGTTAACAATAATAATATTATCTCGACATGATTTCCGGGATTCGGCGTAACATATTATTATGTATGAATTATTTTTCTAAATTATTTAGTTACTTAGCTCGAGATACGCCATCATGGTTGAAAAAAATCGTTATCGCCATTTAGTCATAACATAATATCCGGGGTGCCTTATCCGAGATACGAGGGAAAACTGCCACCCACGACTACATCCGAAAATTGTTAACAGATTCTTTTCGACCGTTCTAAATGTTTATCCTCCACTCGTGTGCGATGTGTGCGTCGATCATTGTATTGTGTGCGGTGGGTTCACTACGCCCGTAATCCGTGACGTCCATACGATTAGTCCTCGATAAAAGTGGTTTTAATGGGTTTCACGTGCGCAGTCACGAAATGATTTTTGTTATACCCTACAAAACACAGCGGGAAGGCTCGTCTCGGCGATAGTGACCCGACCAAATGGATGATAATAATAATAATGATATATTTTATAATACCAGACAAGTCAATTATTATCGAAAGAGCATGTTTTTTTTTTTTTCTATGTATCGATAAACATCCTTTTTCCTGGAAACATTACTTATGACGTACAACATGCCTCTGCGATTTCGTCGAAAACGAAATGGTTACCTGCTGAGTCATCAAAAAACATAATATTTATTGTGTAGGAATTATATTCAATAATCAAACGAGCGTTACATTTTAGGCAGGGGAGTCCGGGGAGTGTGTATAAAAAAAATATGGCATCAATTCAAAAAATTCAAAGAGCCCGTTTCTTATCCCGTTTAAATGTAAAAAAAAAAACTAGACGCATGTATAATAATATTTCCTAAGTATAGCGTAGAAATAGTTGTCAAAAATTTTCATGCAGTAACTCAGTGGCGATTCCAGAATTTTTTTTTGGGAGGGGCTGATCAGTTACAAAATTCCATAGTCCTTTTTGATTTCATTAATTTTTAGAAATTAGAAGAAAGCCCATAAAATCATGATATCCCCCCCCAACAACATTTTTATTTAATTAGTATCTATACACCATATATTAGAGTCTTATTTATTATAAAATAAAATAATAATTTTAATTTAATTTAAATCCTCTTACAAATTTGACTCTATAGGGTCATTTAGGTGCAAGGTAAAACAAAACCCAAATAATTTTAAATAATTAAAATATGTTTACCAGGTCAAACCTAGACGAATTTATATATTTGCCATTGACGATGATATCTTAATTAGCCTTACATAAAGTTTTTACTAGGGTTACGATGACTTTACATATTTTTTTTAGGTTTTTCTATTACGAATTATATTCTTGGACAGATATTTGTTTTATGATATCTTAATTCATATATCAAAATTTTTTTTTCCATATATTTGCATATTTTCCAATTTTAAGCATTTCAGCTTATTTCTAATCTCATTTTTTTCGATACAAAGTAACAAAACAAAATAATTTAAGTTTGTATATCTGTAATCTGTATTTTAAACAAGTTATATTAAAATTATCATTTGTTTATTGTTGGGAACTCTGTATTACTAATCGGAGATATACATAAAAAGTTCGATGTAACTAGCCTAATGTAACAATGATATTTATCTTTAAACATTATGCTATTAGAATTTACCAGTTATAGCTTTTAGTTCAGTTAGTTTCCATTTCGTAGAATACATACATCGTTTAGTGCGGGTGATACAGTTGTGTGTTTAAATCGTCTAAAATAAAAATACCCATAGGCGAAACTAGATAATTTTATTAGGACAGGCCAAGTGAAATGTGAAAAAGAAAATTACTATTACAATTTTATACGGTAATTTATCTTTTTTTAATATAATGCAATTTTTTTTACAATTTAATGCTAAGTGTTTAATATTTGATAAAAAATTTTATTGTAATGTAAAATTAAATAACAATAATTTAGTCTGCAGGGGAGAATAGGCCCACCGAGATACTGGGTAAATCCCGATAGGCTTTTCTTTCTAAAGGCCTTTTTTTTTTTATTATTATTATTATTATTATTTATACAATATTTAAAAGTTCGCTACGTAAAACATATGTAATACCACCAAATAAATAATAATTTATAAGATAAAAAAAAATTAAACAATACCAAAAATAGCAATAAGAATTAATAAATTGGTTAATTCAATATATCAGTAATTATTAAGTACTATTTAAATTATTTTTCATTGGAATTTTATTATTATGAAGATGAATGTTTATGTTAATAAGTACAGGATTTACTCTTTGACTTTTATATAATTTAATATTTACTGCATTTTAACAGTGGCTTATTTGAGAATTTTTTCTGGGGGAGGGGGGTGGTGAATCCTATTTCTACAACAGAATTAAAAAAAGTTGTTTTTGCTCAAAAATGTATTTATTTTTTTCAACAATAATTTGCATATTCTAAGAAGTTGTATACATTAGAGAATATATTCGGATTTTTTCTCTTTTGTAAGTGCCTGTTTGAAGTTACTATTTCATCGTTATTTTCCATATTTAATGACTAATATAAGATAAAAGTAAAATGGATATAATCTGTCGTATACGGGAATGCACTTTATTCGTATACAGAAATACTCTTAGTAACTTCAATATATTTTAAAGTCTTCCGTTACGACATATAATTTTATTATAGTAATAAAGGCGTCTTTTTAAAAAGGAATAATTATTAATAAA
>JAIPRM010005509.1:3821-20428 GCA_025469315.1 Stegophylla sp. TES_Ste_2020 | reverse complement strand
TATCATAAAAGAAAACAGTAAAAAAATTCTCCAGAGCTTCAAAATTCTATATACGTTTGTGCGGCCCGCGAGATTTTCGTGAAAAAAAATAATGGCCCTCTGCCCAAAAAGGTTGAAGACCCCTGGTTTATATACTTAAATATTAATATACATATTACACAATGATGTTAGACTTGTTAGAGTATAAACCTGAACCCGCATCACGCGATAACTTTAAATGGTGGACAACAGTGTTTTCAGACGGTGCGAACACAGAGTAGATATGGCGAATTGTTATCGAATATAGTATTAAGTTGTTGTTCCATTGTTTTCCGACGTACATTTTTGAATAAATAAATACACTCGAATACTATATTATTAACATCTACATTGTACTTTTCTGCCACCGTGTTGACACATTATTCTGTACAATGAAAATATTCGATTCGATGACCACGGCGCGATGGTCAAACCACACATAGCCAGCGCATAATTACCTATATATATTATATATAACAACAATAATAATATAATATCATGGTATTATTGTTCTAGATACATTAAAAATAAACTCTCGTGTAAATTTTTATTTTTTCATTCAAGCAGCTTGGCGTTATCGTTGTGAATGGAGTTTCATAACACCGAAATAGGATACCTTCGAGTTGTTTTCCAAACATCGAGTAATTCGAAATAACTGGTGCCAGATTTCTGATGAGTACGACATACGAATTGCTTTTAATTAAACCCAATAAACCGGCTTCCGACCGTGTAAGTTAACTTGAATCATAATCATAGGAGTGCGTACGGGAGGCCGGAGGGGCTGTGGTCCCTCCTGCGAACTGAACTTTTTCCTAAATATAGTATGTATATATAATAAACAATTCAATCAGTTAACTACTTAGAAACACTTAAATCAAAATTGTTGTAAATATTATTAAAACAATTTGTCCATTATTTGTGAATTGTGATACCATGAACAAAATGTTCCAGTTCATCATTATTATAAATTATTAATTTTCATTACAAGCAGTAGTTAGTGTTATTTTTGTCAATAAATGTTAAAATTTAAAAAGTGCAGATAACTGATAACATTTATGCAAGCATAGATAACTATTAGTTAAATGAAAATTCTTATTACCCACTCATTTGTTTTAATAATTTATGACTTTCTATTGACTTATAATTATTTTATATTAATTATTCATATATTTTAAACAGAATAAAAATAGAAAACATTTCTAGCATTTTTTTAAACCGAAATCAAAGATAATCGAAAGTAGAAAAATATTTTATCAACTTAGAATCCTACTTAATAATATAATATGGTAATACAACAGTTAATTAGAAATTCAAATTAAGTATGAAAAATTTTGGTTAAATACTAAATGCTACTACGAAACCTATGTAAAAGATAATTAGATGTTTTTAATAAGATTTGGAAATATATGTTTTTGTTACATGTATGACTTACTTTTAATGGAGTTTCCCCTCCCCCTAAAAATCATATCTGCTTGCACCGTTGTTAGAGTAGGCAACAAAAGGTTGCGTCCCCTGCCATCAAGGTCTGCGCATGCTTATGATTATAATAATAAAACTATATGACATTAATTTTTTTTACAATAATTGTTATTAGTTAGGTACTATCCAGGATATCACAAACAATATTTTAATTTTTTTATTTAATATTGTCACCATTTTCACTTTTATTAACAATATTCATACAAATTATAACAAACGCATTCACTACCGAATACCGATTAACGAGACACGAACATAGGTAATGCTACTTCATTACATGACGTATACACATACATACGTGATGTCATTAAGCGGAAATTTTATTGATTCTATGTTGTGATAACCATATGAACTTACAAAGTTAACAAATTTATTATAAATACCGCGTGGAAAACTACTCAAAAATTGACTTCTAATGACTATATTAAAAAAGAAAAAATGCATTCTCGTTCTATAAAATTATTTGTAATAAGCAAACAATAAAACTAGATATTGTCGTTTTTCATAGCCAAATTTATGTTAGGAATATCTATTGTTCCATGTATAAAAAAAAATGATTTGTTAAATTATTATTTTTTTACTTTTTTAAATACCTTTTCATAATGCACCAATCCATTTATTCATAAACAAATTATTGCAGTCTGTATATCTTAGTTGTATTTTTTTCACGAATATTTCGTAATGATTTTACACAAATTGATTATACTTTCAAATATGTATAAACATTAAAATAAATCAATAATAATATTCACTAAAATAATAGTATATTAAGCCTAATAAAATTGTTATGATATGAAAACAACAAAACAAAAACGTGTTTTCTTACAGTGATAATCTGATGCATTCATTATTTTGGATTTTAAATTTTCGTAATACCACAAATAATCAAATAGTAACAACCAATAAAATCTATAGAGCCAACTGATAAATTATGGTTGACGAACCTATGGTATATTTAGATCTATTCATGGTTTACCAGGAAAAACTACTTAATAAAATAATGAAATTTGGCGTTGTGAAATTTATTGACAAGAAGAACATACATTGCATCTTGAGGTTTTCTTTACTACTTGAGTGGGATACTCTTATGGGTGTATTGAATTTTAAAGAAACGATAAATTATTTCTTCAATAAGACGATTCTGAGCGGAGACTCCGTTAATTCAAGAAAATTTTGTTTAAAAATTATAAAGATTGTTATGATAAGAAAAAAAAAGATTATTTTTTTACTCGGCCAGTTTGATATTTCACTATTAACTGAAAAAAATATTTGGATAGAAAAAAAATGATAGAAAAAGATTTCCAACATTTTTTTCACATTTTCTAAATTTTCTTATATCAAAATATTTCCCATAATATGATTGTCTATCCACATTTAAATTTTCATTAATTTTGTGTTAAAAAAAAATAGTTTCCGATTTTTTTTTTATCAAATTTTGGGTAGTTTTTCCCAAATTTTGAGAAAAGTATTGAGAATTATGCAAAATAACGTGTTAAAAGTACTATCTAAAGGCAAATATGGATACTGGTCGAGACTTTGGGACAAGCATTTCTGTATGAAAAGTGTACACATAAAAAAAAATAAAAATTTGAAAATAAATATCATTTTCAAAAACATTAACTTCTTCTGCACTCAGAATCTAAAATTGAAGCAGTAAAAAAAAAAATGATAATATTCAAGGGCGTTCATATATTGAAATTCAGGGGAGGGACAATATTTTTTTGACTACACAATGTAAGAAAAAGTCAATTTATTGTACATATAAGTATATTTTTCTTAATATTTTAACATAAATTCTAAATTTATCTTATTTTTAGTAATGTTTTTGATAATACCATTTGTATATTGAAAGAATTTTATTTGTATGTAAACCCGTGAGTAGACATTGTCGACCTCGTCCACGTTTTGATCTTTCTTTTAGTGCACTAAATTACTTTTCAATGGTGTAAGTTGTTAATGGATAAATATTTAAAATACACTTTTTAATAAATATGATTAAATCAATAAATAAGAAAATAAAAAATATTATACTTTTTTTATGTAAGTTTTGTCTGAAGTATACCAAAAATCATACTAAGTTCTTCTTTCTTCAATCAGGTTATCAATTTTGTACAATACTTATAAAGTTATAAATTTTCTGCATCTTGAATAAAGTATTCAAGTCATTTGTACAACATCTAATGGATGTAAGTTGCTCATTTGAAATAGAATATCTATGGTTTTAACTAAGTTATTCATTATTATTTTCGATACGAATATTCAAAATATGCCACGTAAAAATAAATATTTCTGATATTTTCAAAATATAAACTTGGAATTTTGGCTTTTCAATTCACCATTTTGACATCACTATTTGTAAATTAGACTTTTCAAAATTTAATGTTAATGTCATAACTCAAATTTTAACCTTATAATAAACATTTTGATCTTTAAATTTAAATTGTTTTGTTTGTTTGTTGAATAGAAAAATAAGAAAAATAGAAAAATGATATTATCCATATGATGACTTTATAAATAATGAGATTTATCTTTTCACAAACTAGAAATTTTTAATCGCCAAGTTGAAGTATTTAGAATCACGAAGTCGAAATTTCAAAACACAAATTTAAAATGATCACAAATTATTTTTATATGGCATTACTACACTTTTTTATAGTTTGATTGGTGTTTCATAATAAAATATAGTATATAGTTATCAAAAAAAAAATTACATAATTTTCTACATTAATGCTATAATCCTGACAATTGATTTTGAAAATGAGCCGTTTACCGCGTCTGTGTAGCCAACATGTAAAAATAATTAAATTTAATCTGTTGTCATAAGAACAAAATATCAAAACAGACTGAATAGTAGAGACTGACTGTTATTTGAGTTTTGACTAAAGCAAAATAAAAATGTAGAAATGACTAATAAGTAAATATTATTATCGCAATTGTCACTACTTACACAGCTGTTACTTTTTTGATTCTAGTTTACAATATATATCACTTAATACTGTTTTATAAAGTTTGGAAAAGCCAGGGGAGGGACATGTCCCTCCCCTGCCCTCTCTTATGGACGCCTATGAATTAATATTCAATGATCGAATTTGAGGTTTTCCTAAGTGATTGTTATTGGCATTATATTTTTTATACGACCGACATCGTTGTGTTCTAAAAATATGTACGCCACGTGAATGGCTTCAATTTGCGCCTAATATTATGTAATATATATATGTATTGTATATATTAAAACTGACCGCGACAAATAATATTATTCGAATCCCATTGCAGAAACTATCGATTTCCGTATTTTAAACTCGTGTACGCACATATACCTCTCGTGTCTCTCAAACTTAACTGCATTTGCATTTGTGCCATAGTATAATATTATACGTTTTGTCTCACTCGCGAACATAAATTCATGTGCTGTATAATACCAACTCAGTAGTATATAATATTATGTAGTATACGTGCATGGGTGAATCTGACTTAGTGGCCTGACGTCCGGAGCCCCCCCCCCCTTCGCCCGCGATGAACCTTTGATCGTCCTAGGAAACTCACGTCGTCGTCCTTCTTAGGTCGTCTTCTTCGTCGACGGGTAAAGTTTTCGAACGGTATCACATGTACTCACGTGCCAAAATAATATCATTTATACACGTACATATAACACACACACACACACACACACACACGCAGACATAAATATATGTGTGTGTTCGCGTGTGTATAAGTGATGGCACGCCGTCGCGAAATGCGATTCAAGAAACGGATCATGTACGATACTATATTATTATTATTATTATTATTATTATAATCTTGTCAAACCCCGCCGAGTTCGAGCCGCGCGACGTACGACCGAGGGTCGGTGAATCTTATTCGGTGTAATACACGTCCGCGCATATATATATATATTTGTATATACGTATAGGCATAATCTCACGGTGTATTTCACGGTAAATTGCATTTGATTGAATTCCCCTTTCGCTGCAACCTCACGTCCGTCCGGGACTCTTCGGTTATGCCGTATTACATCCGTTACGACGCGTGGGCGAATCGCACGAGTCGACGAGCGGCTTTTTTCCAATACTATTTCTGTTGTTATTATTATTGTTGTTGTTGTTATTTTTCTTCGATTCCCAGACGGTCCACAGTATAATGTTGTGTGTGTGTGTGTGTGTGTGTGTGTCTGATGCGGCTAAAAGATGTGCGTGTAAATATAATAATTTTATTTTTATCCGCGATCAGCACTTGACATTAACCATATGGGTCGACTTGGCTAAAATAAGAAAAGGCACATTTCAGTACGTGTGTTAATTGATGTTATAAAAACCAATATTCAATAAATTATCATTTCAATCAAACGTTTTACGATTTTAATTTCTTTAGTAAAACAATTTTATTCTGAACACGATAAAATTTTGATGTTTTTACTTTTTGAAGAACCCTCCCCCTCTGGAGCTATATCAACTACAGCCTATTTGTGGAAAACCTCTTAATCGGGTTCTGGCCTCGATCCTTTCTCATTGCTCGTTTATGTTGCGCAGTGGGGGGGATAGGGAGGTTATAATCGAACAGGTTGACTGAACCTCCCTTGACGTGAAATTTTATAGGGGGAAAAATAAGGAAAAATTCGAATATAATTTTCATTTTAATTTAAGTTAGAAGCTTTACATATCGAAAGTTTAATTAGACATCGACTCAAAGGCATGAATAGGGAGGAGAAAGCTAAATCAACAAAATAAATATGTTAGCCACCCTCCAAAAATATATGCTCCATGCATTTACTCTTTAGTGGCATATAATATTTTGTATATTTTTCCCAATATGTATAATAACAGAGTAATTTATCAATGTCTATTTAATTATTCGCGAAAATAATTAATTTTAATACTCAAAGCTCTTATAATTTATAAATCGACACTATACTGGTATTAACAAAAATATAAATTTAGGTAGACTTTCGTTATATGAGGAAGTTTATATAAAATGTTCAAACTTAGGTATATATTTGAATAAAATTATACTAAATTTTCATTTTCCAGCTTACATAATACCAAGAATTAAAAATTGTATTTTAAATTATATAACAAAAATATTTCAAATATTTTATAATTGTCTAAAGAGAAGTCAATGTTTTTTTTGGAAATAATGTCTAGTCTGTACTATATACTGTTTTTGATAACGGATGAGAATTTCAAGCTTTTAATAATATTATTTTTGATGGTATGGCTAAAAAACCAAAGTTGATATCATGATACAACTAAGTTTTACTCACACTCTTGATAGCTTTCTAATTGAAAAACTCATGAGAATTTCGAAAAAATTTCCCATGTAAATAGTTTTCAGTTGAGACCCTCCTCCCCATAACGTGTTCTACATACTTATTATCTATGTGTTGCAAGATTATTTGTGTAATTTGATTTTTTTTGCCTAAAGACCCCATCATCCTCTAACCACCGTTATACGTATTTATTAGAGATGAGCCGATATGATTTTTTCTGATATCTAATAAACCGATAAAAAACCGATATCCGATCCGATATTTGAAATCGAAGACAATGAGCCAATTTTGAAAATGACAGATATATGGATTGAAAATTCATGAAATAAAGAATATTTTTTTCACCGTTCAAAGATAATAGACGTTTTTTCTTCAAAAATGTCGAGTCAAATATCAATTTTAAAAAAGCAAAGTAAAGTGAAGTATAGACACGAAAGCTGGACATACTTCGCATCACGGATATTCTTCGTTCCTCGGACTAGATATTCTTAGTGGGTTTATAGAATTTTAAAAAAACGATAAATTATTTCTTCAGTAAGACAATTCTGAACGAAAAAAGTTATTAATATAAATAATAATATAATAGTAGTTATTTCCAACACATCCTCCAAGAGTATCTGACCCGAAGAGCGAATAATATCCGTGGTGCGAAATATGTCCAGCTTCATTGCCTATACTTTACTCTGCGTTACTTTACTTTACCTTGCTTTACTTTACTTAACTTTGCTTAATTTTACTTTATTTTGCTTTACTTTACTATTTTTCTTATCTAATAAGTAAAGGAAAAAATATTTAAAAAAAATAAATAAATATAATAAAAACAATGTCCAAAATTTTTTTTTTCACATTTTCAAAATTTTCTTGTGCTAAAATGTTTGTTATATTATTATTTATCTATGTTTAAATTTTCATAAACTTTGGATCAAAAAGTAATGATTTCCAAGTCTTTTTTGTCAAATTTTGGGTAGTTTTTTCCCCCCAAAAAATTGATGAATTGAGAAATCCAAAAAAAAGACCTCTTTAAAGTACCAACTAGAGGCAAATCCGGTTTCAAAAAGTTGCTGGATCGAAACTTTTGGACAAGTATATATTCTATACGAATGTGTTAACAGAAAAAAAATAAACATCATTGTAAAAACACTAGATTTTTCACTTCGTTCTGAATCTAAAAATAAAACTCGGTATCCTATATTCCAATATCCTGGATATTGGCTCTAGCCGATACTCACATCTCTAGTATTTATGTGTGGATATTTAATCTTTTAATACCCACACAAAATACACATGACGACATATATTATATAGTGTCAGTGACAAGTCTTGACTTTTTTTTCTGCATATGTAATTCTTTTCCAAGGTCATGTACCTTTAAGAAGAAAAAAAAGTAATTTTATGAAAGTACGTTGTCCTAAAATTTCCCATTGACCTGAGACTCACTTTGTACGTATATTGAGAGTGTAAATATTTTTTTGTAATTTGGCACTCTCCATTGAAGGTTCCAGATGAAAGTGCACCTTTTATAACCCTTCCACCCGAACGATTAGACCAACCATCACAGAGTGTGTTATAAATCATAATATTGTGCGCGTGTTCTGGAAATGATCAATAACTACAATAATAATAAAAAAAAACCCCACAAAACAATAATTGGATTTTACGATTTTTATTTAAAACCGAAATTTTACAGAGACGTGTTAGCGTACAGATGAATTCCGAACAAAAAGGGTTTAACCGTCTGCGAGTAGTGTGCAATACAAAATAAAATCGATCAATAATTGTGGCGGTCATTTAAAATTCATGATCTGCACGTGCACGGCAAAATATTTTTATTTATCGACTCACATGTTGGAAACAGGCGAAAGCCTTTCGAACACAACACGTCTGTCGTATTCATTTTACACGTGACGTTATTTAGTTTTGATAAAAACGTTTATTTTATTTTTATTTTTTTTTTCTACACACGTATACAAGATTTTTCTGTATACGAACAAGATGAGCGCGATAACCGGCGGAAAAGTGTGGGAACAAAATATTTTACTTGCATGGTAGACAGAAAAAAAGCATTTTTCCAGCGAACGCACCTCGTGTGGTATTAAATTACTGTTTGTAAACAACTGATTTTCACGAACACGATCTACTGTTTGTAAATGCGCCTAAATAATTTGTCACGTCGAAAAATATAATTAAATACGTTGAATTCATATTCTGAATATTTTTTATTTGTTTTTACAATTTTACTTTAGCGCGCAACTAAATATATTATAATATAATATCAGTTTTTCGTAACAATGTAGTTACTATTAATATTACTCTATTAACCATAATAATATTTAGGTACCTAAAGTTAGTAAACTACGTAATTAAAATTTTTAACAAAATGCTGTTTCTAAGATTTTGATTAGTTTGGGTACTTGAACAAAAAATTACCTAATTCATTCCAAAAAACAACCTATTTGAATCTGAGAAAATAAAATAACATTTATAATAATATGTCGTGTACCAATTTCGTTTAAAATATTATTTATTTATTGTTTTTTTTTATTATTATTATTATTATCAAAACCTTAAAATTATTCGTCATTTTTAATTTTCATCATAAATATTTTCTGAATCATAAATTTACTCATTTTAGTTTTTTGATAAAATTTATTCAGAAATACATTTATGGATTTACTGTTTAAAACAAAAATCTGATATTAATTGGATGTTAATAATTGTTGAAATTTATAGCATTCTTTTTTTAATAAAATCAGATATGATTAGTTAATAAAACTCGGTCACATCAATCGGCCACAACGAATTTTTATTTATTTAAAAATATTACGGTGTACCTACTGTTTTCATATAAAATAATAATAAATTAGGTTCATAGGACATAGATAACAATGATACAAATGTGAACCCAAATTGCTGTTTTATGAGACTAAATTAGACGCATTATTCGGACTCTATTGGGCTGAATCTGAACTGTACCACTTCCATTTTAACTTCGCAAAACTTCTCTGGCCCACTCCAGGAGTGCTTTTAAAACGAAAACTATTTTCAATTTGTATTGAAAAATCATCCGGTAACGGCTCAGTTTACCGTTTCGAGTTTCAAAACATTCAATGACACTCATGATCACACATTGTAAAACTGATATGTTACTAAGAGAAAAGTTATGAAATTAAATAGTGCAATGTAACACGTATATTTAATGTCAAATGTATGCAAAGAAGTAGGCATTTTTCTGAAAAAATTGTTTTGCAGAGTTTTTGTTGTACGCAAACAAGTAGTCAATTTTCAGATATAAAATTCAATATATGCACAAAATAAGTATCACCGCAAGGCACAAACGAAGAGCACATCGTAGCATCTTAATAATTTCGATGAAAAAAAAGTTTTACGTGAAATTAGAGTTATGAATAGAGCCATGAATTTAATACAGTAAAAACATTAAAAAATACACTTAAAATGCCAATGATTTAGTACAAAATGCACTGAAAATGCTAAAAATGCATTTTTTTTTTAAATGACAATAAATATCAAAATTTCAAAAGTTCAAGAAATTGTTATCGTATTGTTAATAGGGAAAATTTTTACTTCATTATATAGTAAAATAATATTTAACATCCGTATTAAAAGTGTCAGATTCATTAAAGTATTTTCACAATGTTGAGAAGAAGAGCGGTTTTGATTTTGGAAATCGACTGTAGATATATTTCACTGTAGTACATTTTCGAAATCGTAAATAAATGGCACTAAATAACTAAAAACCATAAATTAATGACTAAAATTAAACTAAAGGTAGTAAACGAAAATACCTAATAGTGAACAAATACCTACTAAAGATTAAAGATTTAAGAGATTATATTAATTAAAATTATTTATTTAATTTAAGTTTTTGATAAAAGTATTGAGAAATTTGAAAAATTACTTTTTAAAGTACCATCTGGGTGTGATTTCGGATCTATAAAGTAACTGATCGAAACTTTTTGACAAATATTTCTGTTTGAAAGTGTTCATAAAAGAAGAAAAAAACAAACATCCTTGTAAAACCATAAGCTTCTATACTCCACTCAGAATCTAAAATTAAATTATAAACAAGAAAAAAGGATTCAATATTTTAAAAATTTTCTTACTCCAAAACTTTACCTATATTATCAATTATCTATATTTATATTTTCCTAAAGTTTAGATCAAAAAAAAAATATTTTAAAGGCTTTTTTGTCGAATTTTGTATAATTTTTCCCAAAATGTATAGTTTTCCCCAAATTTCGAAAAATTATTGAGAATTTTGAAAAATGACCTCTCAAAAGTTACTATCTAGAGGAAATTTATGATTCAAAAAGTGGTTGATCAAAGGTTTTGTATAAGTATTACTATAAGTATTACTTTACGAAAAAGTATTTATTGAAAGAAAAGAATTAGAAGGAAAATAATTTCGCTCCACTCAGAATTTACAATAAACATAATTGAAAAAAAACGTTAGTTTTTTCGCTCCACTAAGAATATAAAATAAAGATCATCGTAAAAACATAAGCTTTTTGGTTCCACTCAGGATCTATAAGGATCTCAATAAGTAGCATTTTTCATATTGTTGGGGTCCAGTAATCACTTATTCGCGGGAGGGGAGAGTACGATCTTCATATCTTTCGGACCCTTTGTAATTAAGTAAATGCTAGTAAACATCAATAGATTTTAATAGACTACGTGTTTAGCTCACGACGATTCTAGCGTCTCGTTAACGTATAACCAGTGGCGTATTTACAGGGGTGGTCCAAGGGCACTGAATTCCCACCCAGAACTAAAAAAATTCCAAGTCAACCAAATGATCCTGCAATAAATTAAGTAATAATAAGTATAGAAGATATATTATAATGCGACGAAGGTCCTAATTGAAAACCTTTTACATTCTGAGTAGACCCCCTTACAAATTACAAACTAATATTACTAAAAAATACATACAGTAACTGTTTTAAAATTTGGACCCCCCCCCCAGAAAAATTTTAAAATACGCCTCTGCGTATAACGTTAATAAATAATAATAATATTATAAATATAATATGATAATGAGCTCGTGTCGTCCGTTTCGAGTTCGTCCCGCGCCACAGTACATAATACGCATTCTCTCGTAACATTTTTATTATTCCTTTTTTAGGCGCCCACGCGTATAATATCGCCGGGCGTGTTGCACTGAGCGTTTATATAGTAATAATAATTATTATATTATAATAATTGAAGTTACCAGCTTTATAACATAACCCCAAAACACCGGATATAAATCACGTATTTATAATTAACTCACTATGTCATCCGTGGACCGTGACGTGTTTACGACTTTACCGGCCGCCATATTCTCTATAAGGGTGTAGCATACGATAATCCGCGTCTCTTTCCTCTGCACCACCCCGCTCCGCTTGGCGTCCGCGCGTGGACCGTAGCGCCACTAAACGCTCACCCCCTCGCCACAGTTCTGCATAATAATAATAATAATAATTACCGTTAACGTCGTGTTGGTGGACCGCGTATCGATAGCAATGGTGTTTCCGTCCCCTTTGTGCATATCATGTTTTTATTAATATTAAATAGGATTCGAATTTTGAGATATGCCTTTTTTTTTTTTTTTTTTTTTTTTTTTGTGGGGGTAAGTGTTAAAGTCCAACGATATATTATAAAAATGTATTTCATTTTATTTCCACGCTAATGGATAAACACCGTGATGCATTTTTTTGTTTTTTATTGCCCTTATAAAAATCCTTTATTTTCCTTTTTTTCTCTTTTTGATATTCTGTGTAAAATTATCAATTTATTGCATTCATTTTAATACAACAATCACAAATATAGAATATCATTGTTGATGTTACATTTAAAATAACCGAAAATAACTGAAAAGTATCCATATTGTGTGTAATTTTTTAAACATAACGTACAACCATTATGGGTGATTATTGATAAAAAAAATCAAAATAGTGAACATTTTTTGGAAGCAAACTGAAATTGGATTGAATTATTTATCGAGACCCGGAAAATTGGGAAAAATGGAAGAAATTTAAAAACATTTTTTATATGAAGACTTAAGTTATAGGGAAATAAAACGGAATTTATTACGATTAAAATTGTTTTAAACGTATAAATAATCGAACGAAAAATCAAATTTTTATTTTAAATCAATACAATTCGGAGTAAAGCGATGAATCTAGTGGTTGTAAAATGTTTCTGAGTGGAGTGAAAAAGCGATTTATTTATTTTTCCTTTACGGAAACCCTTTTTTGTATAGAAATACCCGTTCAAAGATTCATACAGTGACTTTTTAGATTAGAAATTGCATCCAAATATGGTACTTTAAAGAAGTGATTTTTCAAAATTCTCAATACATTTTTCAAATATGAGGAAACATTATAGAAAAATTGAGTAAAAATGGTTAAATATGCCATAAACGAGATTTTCATAAAATCGATTTTAATTATGTTTATAAATTGTTCAATCTACATTACACTGCTGTTGATAAAGAGTGAAAATTTCATGTTTTCAGTGCTTTTTCTTTTAGAGTTAAAACTAATTAGGTAGTTAAAATTGATTTGATACATATTTAGTTTACGCTATATTTTACTATTAATACTAAAATTTGAATAAAAATTCACTCTACTCAGAATCTGAAATACGAAAATATGTTGGAGATCATTATCTCGCAGGGACCTAAAACTATATTGTATAAAACTGAGCACCCTTAGCTTCCCTTATAGTTTAGTTACTATCGTTACATTAACTGCATTTATATACTTATTAAATTAGATATTTTGATTAGATTTGTTGTAATTGTTAATTAATAAAATGTAAGTTGGTTAAATTCGTAAATCGTGGATGGAAAATTATGTCTCGATGTAGCTAAGGATTTTTGTTGAAGAAAACGTCAGACTACGCTTATGGAGTAGAATCATACGTCGGTATTAATATCTATAAATCTATAATTAATATCTTTGGAATGCTTTAAATTTTATTCGAAAAATAAAAATTGAAAAAACATAGTTTCCTCCGTAGCATTTTTGGTGGTTTCCCAACATGAGAGCCAAACACAAGCAGCATTTACAATGTTGCGCCGACTTTTCTATATCCAGAAATCATGGTACACAATACTCATCAAAACTCCAGTCACGTCATAGTATTCGTCATAGTATTTGATCCAATAGCTATTCAAAGTTTTCTTAAGTCAACTCATCGAGAACAGTTTATTTAATTTTGTACATCTTTCACAGCTGAAATTCGTCTGTAATCGTAACGACACCTAACGACATGGTGATATCTCGACCTGTCATGTTAAGATGATTACATCACTACAAACACCAATGAGTAAAATAGTTCTCTTAGGTATCCATGTGATGATGCATGAGTTTAACTACCTAAAGTGGCGTAATTTTAAAATTTGCGACACCCCATATGAATTTGTTTTGTCTTTTACTTAAAAAGTAATGTTAGTAATTATTTTTAAATGTGTCTCATTTAATTTAAAAATGTATAGATATACTTAAAAACAGCTATAAAATAATTTTAAAAATACAAATAATATTAACTTTGCATTACTTATATACAAATCGAATTCAATTAAGTTCAAACCATTATTTTCATATTCTTCAGCAAACTGTTGTAAAAGTGTATCGAAATAAATTTATTGATACTCAATTAGATTTATAATGCTAAAAATCGATAATTCGTCTATATTGTGATGTAAAGCTTGTGAGTTACTATTTAAAAAATTTTAACGATCATTCTGTGACTCAAAGTAACGAGAATCGTTAAAAATAGTTACACAGCTATACAAAATTCAGAAAAATTAGATATAGTATAACTAATATCACAAATTAGCGTTTTTACTAATTATTTAATTATACTGGATTTTTCAGATTCAAAGTGGAAGAAAGAATTTAGTGGTTTTACTATGTTTTTATTATTGTTATTTTTTTATGAAAATTATTTTTTTTTGCTAGATATAGTGCTCAGATAAGTAGGCACGTATAGGACATATATTTCGTACTGAATTTGGATAGGAAATGTACTTTTAAAAAGTCGTAGGTTAACACCACTGATTACCTACCTAACTTGTATGTGAGAATAAACCTAATATATATCAAACGGCACCGAGGAGATTCGAACCAGATAAAGCATATTATACTTATTGGTTTTAAATAGAAAAAGAGTTTACGTTTATATTGGTATAATATATCGACTTTTATTTTAAAAATAAAAATCATTCGATAAAATAATTTTAAATTCTCGCAAACGCGATTATCGTGCATTGTAGTATATTATAGTGTGAATAATGGAAAAAAAAAATGTGATTAAAAATATAATAAAATCCCCGTGTATAAAATAAATTTGACTACGTTTCATCTTAAACTCTGCTTGTTCACAAGTAATTTGCGTTCAAAGAGCTGGAGCGTTTCGGCGACGCACAACAGTAAAATTGATCGTTGCACACAAAGTTATACATGTCAACGGACAAAATGGTTTTGGCATCTAATTGTCGACAGCCGTACGACAAGTCAAAGTCATATTTCCTGGTAAAGTCATTGACGTCATCCGACTGAACGTTTGGCCAGTACTCCACCACGTTAACTTGGTCCTGGAACAATAACAAAGTGACGAAAAAATATCAAATATCACGTAAAAATTTACAAATGGCTGATAGCTGAATTAAACCAAATTAATCAGGTCAATTTAAAATTTTCAGTTTAGTGAAGATGCATATGGTTTCATAATGACTTTTATTATTATTATTATTTTTCATAGAAAATAAATAAAATTTTTGAAAAAGTACCTACTCAGATCAATATGTGGAGTACATGTTTTCGGTAGATAAATTGAATAAGACGGTACTTTAAAAAAGTAAATTTCTGAAAATTTTAATAGTCTTTCCAAAAACAAGAATAATTTACTTCATATTTTTATATATTAACTAATTTTATAACTAGATTTCATAAAATCGATTTTAATAATTTAGCCGCAACTTCAAAATGTCAAATACAATAAACAAAATGTTATCCTATCAACAACAATAATATAGTGTGGACTACAAGGAAGAAGCTGAAGGGGGGAAAGTTATTAGGTCACAATCCCTTCCATGAAATTTTGAGCCCCCTTGAAAAAATGGTAGTAGGTATAGAATAATTTTAAGATTAAAAAAGCCGGACATACTTCGCACGATGGGTGTACTTCGCACGACGGGTGGTATTCTCTTGACGGTCGTATTAAATTTTAAAGAAACGATAAATCATTTCTTCAGTATAACGATTCTGAACGAAGGAAGTTAATAAAAAAAAAAAAACGGTCAGTATTGTTCGAATACTGATAACGAGACAAAACGGATAGTGTGTGTCGTTCATCGAACAAAAAACGTGCGAACTATACCGTACACTATACATGGACATTTAAAACCGTAGTGTGTTATACATATATATAGTATGTTAACCTTTATAAACACTGAATAGTATGTCACTATTAATAAATATGAAACACGAATCCCTTTGTAAAATTATCGACATAGTTTATATAATAGTAATATAAAGTTTACATAATTATATATAATTATGCTGGGAATCCCACAATACGATTAAGGTGCGCACGGATTAAGGCGGCGCGCGACCGTGCGGCGCCCACTAAATGTTTATCGGTATAATAACCGAAAATATTGAATTTTCAAAATAGAATAAAATAGATAGAAAATTATTGTTGTTGCATGTGGACTTTAATTCACACCATCGTATACAGCGTCGAAAAATACATAAGATGCAATAAAACATAATCAACCTTCAGTAATTAAATGCTTATAATATATAGATATTTCGCAATATCTGTCTTTAATTTCTTCGAC
>JAIPRM010005508.1:0-20429 GCA_025469315.1 Stegophylla sp. TES_Ste_2020 | reverse complement strand
AAAGTTTCAATCAATAACTTTTTGAAACCGGATTTGCCTCTAGATTGTACTTTAAAGAGGTCATTTTTTGAGTTTCTCAATTTTTTTTTTTTGGAAAAAACTACCTAAAATTTTGATAAAAACGACTCGAAAACCATAAGTTTTTGATCCGAATTTTATGAAAATTTAAACATAGATAGAAAATCCTATAAAAAAGATTTTGGCGCAAGAAAATTTTGAAAATGTGAAAAACAATTTTGGACATTTTTCGAAAATTTTTTTTTTTTATATTATTAACTTCCTTTGTTCAGAATTGTTTTACTGAAGAAATGATTTATCGTTTCTTTAAAATTTAATACGCCCGTCAAGAGAATACCACCCGTCGTGCGAAATACACCCATCGTGCGAAGTATGTCCGGCTTTTTTTGTTATTCTCCTTTACGCAATATGTAATAAAATATGTTTTTTAATGAAATAATAGTTAATAATAAAAATGATCTGGCATTGTTAAATATTTTTCACAATGTTTGTAATTGTTTTGTTATTCATTATCATTATTTTCTACGACTAGTGGTGTGTGGCGTTGAGTATGTTGAGTGGTTAATAATATGTTTTAAGATGTATGTATTGCAGTTTCCTTTGTATTTTCGTTAAAAACGTGTATCGTTGCTAAATCGCTGTATGCCATAATTATTCTTGTTATAGTTGGGTCAGGTTAATTATAATAAAGTAATGATAAATATTATAATATAAAATTATATAGACAATTATGAACTTCATATATATAGAATTCATGATATTAAATTATCTTTTAAACTTAAGTTAATGTGAAAAATGAGTGGTATTGAATTCATAAATTTTTCTATTGTATTCAATTTATTATTAAAATTGCAAATTAATTGAACTAATTTTACACACTGTAATTTATGTTTGTCATACTTTTATAACTACCTAATTTAGTATTCATAAAAATTAAAATAGTTTTCAATATTGATATACGTACTTATGGATTATTATTGCTTAGACTTAATATTTTTTTAGGATTCTCGGGGAAGCAAGAAATATAATAATGGTTTTAAAAACAAAGAATAAAAATGATATTTTACTGACTTTTACGTATATCACAAAATTTGAAATTTAAATTTAAGTAAAGTATAGACAAAAGAGCCTGACATACTTCACACCACGAATGTTTTTCACTCCTTGCGTCAGATATTCTTGGTGGGTGTGTAGAATTTTAAAGAAATGATTTATTATTTCTTCAATAAGACAATTCTCAACAAAGGAAGTTAATATTATAAAGAACAATAATAGCCGTTATTTTCAACACACCCACCTAGAGTATCTGACTCGAAGAGCGAAGAATGTCTGTGGTGCGCGATGTATGTCCGGCTTTATCGTCTATACTTTACCTTTTTTTATTTAATAAATAAAGTAAAGGAAAAAAAACAATTAATGAGAAAAAAAGGCGTTAGGAAAATGTCCAAATTTTTTTTTACATTTTCAAAATTTTCTCGCGTCAAAATATTTTTCATATTATTGTCTATCTATGTTTAAATTTCCATAAAGTTTGCATCAAAAAAATGATAGTTACTGATTTTATTACTATGTTATTACAAATAGAAATGGTCAAACAATACTCGAGTTAGCGTTGTCCTCGAGAAACATGATTTCGGATATGATACCAGTGGAGAGAACTTTGTTGGTGATTGGAAATAAAAATGCTGTAAGTAGGTAAATTGCAATAGTATAAAAGTACATGCGCTAGTACTATACTTATACATAAATGATTCATATTTGGTGTTAATACAGAATTTACCTATTTTAACAATAATACATCTTCTATAAAGCATCTATTTTTTTATTTTAAATTATAATAAATATTATACCTAATGATGTTTTACAGTACTTATACAATAATTGACTTAATCTCTGGATATATTTTTGTAATTTCAATTTTATGAGAATTTTTAATTTGACGTTGACACAATATGTTTTTACTTTGAGCGGTACTACAATTATTGGTTTTAGTCTATTATGTATATGAAACTTTTACGACTTGCATTTAATTTTGATGTGACAGTTTTGTTGAATATTTTTAAAATTAAAAAAACATACAACACAACGAAAATGATAGAAAAAATTAATAAAGATACTATTTCAATGACATTATAATAGCCAGTTGTATAAATTGAACAAAATTTTATTATTATTATTTTTCATTTAAATTCGTTGTAAATTACTTCCGTAAGATAAATTATACTTAGCATGCATGCTAAAGTACCAAATTAAATTATTAGGTATCTCATTTAGTACTATTTTATGGATGATTCAAAACAATGAATAAGTTCCTATAGTATTAATTATTCTGCATACTATTATTTTAGGGTAAAACTACATTAATACATACATTTTTTGATAAAAGTGAAAAGCCGAAACCTACACTGGCTTTGGAATATTCATTCGCAAGGAAATCGGGAAAAAGCTTGGTAAGTACATTAATTTATTAGTATAGGAATTTTTCAGCGCATAGGTACATAAATAATTAGTGGGAAATTCTATTTCATGATATTAAACTAATTATTAAATATTATTAGGTACGTATTATATAGTATTATATCCAACAGAGTCACGTCATTTTGAAGTAAAATTTACTACCTATGTTTTTTTTAATATACTAATTTTCTTGAGTTGTTACTTATATTTGGATTTAATTTGTTTCACATTGGATGTAGAGTTTAATATTATTTGTTATTGTAACATAGTATTATATTACAAAAACACATTACCTACATTAAAATTCACAATCAATGTACAAAGTATTGATGTTTTCAGTATAGCAAATAAATCGGCATTCGGCCTTACACATTATGTTTAACAAAATTTCATATAACGATTTTACCCGTATTTGTGTCGACTGATTGTCTCGAATAAATTCTTCTACATGATATTTTTTTTTGGGTTATCTTAGGAAATACTTTCCAACTACAAAATTTGTTTTTTATGTGACAGAGACCTCAAAACTAAAACTTTTATTTTGCATTATTTTCCATATTTTGATGTTTTTTCATTTTTAGGACATATTTCAGCATTTTTTAGTTTTTTATTCGTTTTAATGCATATCTGTACATTATACAAGTCAATAATTTAAATTTATCTAATTAAAAATATTACTATAGTATTTTTTTCTTAATAATATCTATAAATCTCTCTGTAATTGCTATAAAGTTTTAATTTTATCTTTAATTATGGTCACCTAGACTCGACAGACGGCAAATAGTAAAATAAATTAAAATATTAAAATGTATAGGACCTTTTTTTAGTGCAATTCGCTATAAAATACATTTTTTAAGGGAAAATATATATTTTTTAAATGCATTTTTGACTGAGTATTTTTCGAGGATTTTTAGTGCATTTAAATTCGGGCCCTAGTTATTAGTATTTGTATTAATTACTTAATAATATTATTAATATTATCATAACTATATTTCAGACTAAGGATATTTGTCATGTCTGGGAGTTGGGCGGCGGTATAGTTTTCAAAGAATTACTGTCGGTGATAGTTGAAAAATCCAGAGGTCGTCACTTGAGTGTGATTTTAGTGTTGGATCTATCTAAACCGGACGTTCTGTGGACTACAATGGAAACGCTTTTAGAAGAAGTTAAAACTCGACTAAAAAACGTACCCCAGCTACAAGGGAGCAATCAAATTGATGTGAAAAACGCCGAAGTTTGTTTTTTAATTTGTTCACATCAAACTCGAGGGTTTATTTCCCGTTGTTAAATCATATGATTATTTCAGGACAAAAAATATATGTCTCCTTTATCCGTACCTCTAATGATCGTTGGAAGTAAATACGACATATATCAAGTAAGTCCGGTAATTTTATTAGTATTTTTAAACTTTATAATAATTTGTTAATGATTTTCATAAAATTTAAATGATTTTTTTTACAATTTGAATAATGAGTTATATTTTAAAAGTTATTTATAATAATATAGGGTTTGAGAAATAAATGATTTAATTTACTTGACTAGAAAGAAATGCCGTATAACGTTAGATTAATTTACATACGTGTCAGCTGAGTAATCTAGTTTGCAATCTAACGGCGTTGGAGTAGCTGAAACAAATTACACTTATACTTAAATTACGTTTATAATGATACTAGTAATAAAAAATAAACGGCAGGCAACTTGAGATAAAAGTATTTTTTTTATACTTTTTAAATCGTATAGAATTATTTTACATATTTAGACGATTTTAATTTTAAGCCAGTCATTCAAAATGTACTGTTTAAATTAAATATGTTTATTGATGTATTAGTTTCATAAAATCAGCGCAACAGATACAAAGGGTAAGGGATTTAATATAGGCAACATAACACACTTAAACATGTTAAATGGGAAAAATGGTGTGTGTTAAATTTTAAAGAAACGATAAATCATTTCTTCAATAAATCGATTCTGAACGAAGGAAGTTAATAATTTAAAAAACGTGTACATTTTCGTGCATGCTTCGCTATAAAACCAAACTACAAAAACACGACAAGCGCTGTACACAATGTGTTATACAGAGTGAGTGAAGTTCGAAAACATTAGTGTGATGACGTGACGTTTTATGTGCACCTAAATTATATTATTAAATTATATATATTATAAGCTTAAATATGAGCATCATCAAAAATATTTAAATATGAGAATAATTTTGTAATTTTTTCACACAATAGTGACATAAAAAGAGACGATTGGGCCTTGGGGGGGGGAGATCAATATCCCATATTTCCTCTCTCTTCCGCACTAGACTCTTCTCTGTATCACAGTTACCGGGAGAATGCGGTGTCATTAATAATTATTATTGGTTTATCAGTATTGTATAAGATTAGATTGTATTTGTTATGTTGTAATTTTCGTAATCGCATATGCGTTGTTTTCGGTAGAATTTCGAACCGGCCAAAAAACGTGTACTGTGCCAATGTCTACGGTACGTGTCTCACACACACGGCGCTTCTTTGGTTTTCTACAGCTCGAACGACACAGTACTCGCGAAGAGATCCAAAGAGATGATATCGCATTACGGGTTCGGTACACTTCTACCGTGAGTTGACTTCGGGTCAATGTACTATCTATAATAATTTATTGTCGTCGTGTTATGAGCGAATTTTTTCTTTGTTCCAGAAAGAATTGCACGTACGATTCAAACAAACCACTTCTCGTTCCCGCCGGCCACGATTGTTTTAGCAAAATAGACGACATGAACGGAGCGGGTAGCAGTATCAGGTCAATGGATAAGTACAAAAACGTATTTGTAACGAATTTCAAACAGGTTAACGAACAATTAAATAAATCGTTGCATAAATACGTTAAGTGCATTAAACAAAATTACTGTTTAATGATGTCGATTTTTCAAATGTAAACAACGTAACTTATTTGCATTTTTACGTCAAAGAAAAAAAAAAAAGTACGTATTTTAGAACCACGATGATGTCCGTGTATGTATATTTTATACAGATTAATGCTAAATATGATTTTCATTTTAAAATTTGTAATATTTATCTCGTTTATAGGCAATCTTATAAAAATGTTTGCCTATGTATTATAGATTAAAAATCCTTTTTTTTTCGGAACTGAGTTTGTAATTTCAAAAACCTAAAAACTAAAAGTAAAAGATTTATCGCGATTTTTTATTTCAGAATTTGTAAACTTTTTATCTCAATTTAAAATCTTATCGAGTTTTCAATTTCAATTTTAAATTTAATTTAAAGATTCGTTTAAATAAGGTATTCTCGAAAATAAAATCTAAAATATTTCAGCAATATTTTTTTAATGAAATTCTAAACTTTGAATTTTTTAAATTTTGTGACAATTTTTATTTACAGCTTTATTGTTAAAAATCCGAACATACTTCTCACTATCTTCTTTTCTCTTCAGGTCAGATACTCTTGGTAGTGTGTACAATTTAAAAAAAAATTATAAATTATTTCTTCAACAAGACGATTCTGAACGAAAGAAGTTAATAATATACAGAACAATAATAGTCGTCATTATAACCACACTCACCAAGAGTATTTGACCCGAAGAACGAAGAATATCTGTGGTGCGAAGTATTCCGGCTTTCTTGTCTGTACTTTACTTTTTTTTATTTAATAAATAAAGTAAAGGAAAAAACAATTAATGAGAAAAAGTCCAAATTTTTTTTCAAAATTTTCAAAATTTTCTTGTGCCAAAATATTTCTTATATTATTGTCTATCTATGTTTAAATTTTCATAAAGTTTGGATCAAAAAATGATGGTTTTCGAGTCTTTTTTGTCAAATTTTGGGTAGTTTTCAAAAAAAAAAAAAAGAAAGTAATATGAAGAATTCAAAAATTCAAATAATAACGTCACAACTAGAGGCAAATCCGATTTCAAAAAGTTACTGATTCAGTATATTATACGCTATTGTCTTTTATCAAAATAAGTAAAGTGAGTGGAAAGTCTAATACCCGATCAACCGTGTTCAATTTAACTAGTAGTTTCAATCGCTTCACGTTAGGTCAGAACGCGTCATATTCAAAGATATCAATAAATTCGTGTATATTGGGTGGCTTATGGGCGAATTCGTTTCGTTTCCGTTTTTGCCTTTTCGCTCATCAAGTTCAGAACTTGGAAAAAATTAGCTAAACCGGTTTATCGAACTGACGAAATTTAAAACCGGTTTGAATCCAATACGCTATTCGGAATTTGAAAATGTTGGACCTATTTCAACGTATCAACAAATAATGATTCATTTAGGTTAAGTACAATAATTATGTAATTTACTATACGATTGTACGTATTGATAACAAAAGTAAATACATTTCTCGGAAATCAAGAATTAAATCCAATAATATAGTAGTAGCATTCGGCTGTGTACTTAACATGTCAAGGATGATAAATATTTTTTCAAAGATATTTTTAAAATACATGTATACGAGTAGGCTTTGATCTGTGACTGTGGTAATAATAATGGGAAACATTTTGCAATGATAGCGCATCATTTCATGAGAAACGTTTTATTTAGTTTACCTAGAATAATAATATTATAGTTTGTGAAAGCGCGTTGTACCTATAGAAGGTAATTGTGGGTATCTATGTGATCGCGTGAGTATGATAATAACGCCACTTTCAAATAAAGATTAATGTCTTAAAGACGTGTTACCGTTTCTTTTAAATAAATTAATCATTAAATACATTTAATATTTTTTAAGTAACAGAAATAACCGAATAATAATCGTCCTTTAATCTCAAAAAAAATACATTGCCAAACAACTTTAATGAATTCATAACACACATACCAACTTAGCTTGGAAATTTAAGTATGAAATCGGAGGTCATTAAATATTGTCCGCTTGATTTATTAAAAATATTTAATGAAAAACAATATTTTGTAAAACTTTAATCCTCATTATACTTATTTGATATCGAACTTATTATTAGCAGTACTAATTATTATACTAATACTATACTAATGAGCAGGGTTGGGACTTTAAAGCTCTAAGAATTGTATAAATATATTATGTTAAAATATCACTAAATGTGCTCTAGAAATATGCAATAAGAACAGCGAAGTATTTAAAAAGAACGTACTTCGAACCTCAGGTAGTTTTCACTCCTCGAGTAGAATACTATTGTGGGTGTATTGAATTTTAAAGAAACGATAAATCATTTCTTTAATAAGATGATTCTGAGTCGACTTTCAGTTAATTCAAGACAATTTTATAAAGTTTCTTTTTAGTTTCTAACTAACTTTTTTAAAATTTTATAAAATATAAAAGCTAATAATGAATATAATTAAAATGTGTTAATAAGTTAGGTATTTAAAATTTAATATATCACAAAATAAATTCAAATTCACGAAGACTCTGTTGAGCGGTGAATTTGTTGACTATGAGTACATCATTGTTATGTTAATAATGGCCAATCAATAAAATGCAAACTTTCTATTTTGGTAATAGATTTTAAACATGATTTCATTATTTTAAAGGATCGTTCAATTAAACAACGTAATGCGTGGTGTACTTCTTAAGTTTATGTTTCTTATTAGACGATAATTTTGAAAAATTAGTTATCTTTAAAAAAAATATACATATTTTTATATTTTTGATACATCATAAAATATGAAGCCATTACTACCTTCAGGAATTGTCTCTTTCGTTCCCTTACACGTAGCTTTGAAAACAATCATATTTGAAATGTCAATCTACTATCCTTTGCATTTAATCATTAGATTTGTATGTCATTTATTATTTAGAATTAACGATAGAGATCACGATAGAGATAGAAGAAAAAAAAACAGAAAAAAAATTGTGTTTCGAGAGTTTAAATTACTTTATTTATATTTATGTAATGCATTGATATTGACATCGTTGATAACCGTATAAAATCGGATTCAACATTATATCATAATATTGGAGAACATAATACAATATAAATTACAATAAATAATAAAATAAAAAAAATTAAAAAACATTTTCTAACTTAAATATAAAATTGTACGCGTGACATATTATTAAAATTGTATACACTTGTTTATTAAAAATAATATTTCAAAGTCTAATTGTTTTTACTTTTTCATCGAAGAACGGTTAATTTATCGAGTGCTCGTGTTTCAGACAGCGTCGGAATCGGGAACAAATATGTCAAGTACAGACCGTATAGATCCGTTGACGGATCCCAATTACGCCGATTCGTTGATAGACGAGTCGTTGAAGAAAAAACAAGAGGTTCGTGTCGACGTCATATCTTACACGTGTCGTGTACTACTTCGATTTAAAATACATATGATTATTTCTCTCTTTTTTTTTTTTCTAGGAGCTCAAACTGTTCACGGACAGCTACGAGAGGTTTTTGAACAGTGAAAACACTAAAAACTCTACGCAATAGGCATAAAAAAAAAATTAAATATACAAAGCGAACATCATAATATTTGATATATATTATGGATGCAGTACGCGTATTGTGTATGCCTATTTTGTATTAATATATTTTATTATATTTGTATCTTGTACGATAGGACGTGTAATGTGTCTACTTCTATATTTATAATGTACATTTACATGTTAGACTGCGAGAGGAAAATCTCGATCGATATAATAATAAATTAGTATAGTAAAACGAGAGAGCGTTGACACTCTTCTGACGTCACGTTGTGTTAAGTATGTTGTTGTAAGCAATGACGCAATCAAGGGGTGCAGGTTTTAGGTGTCTGGACACCCCCCTCCCCCCTTAAATCATATTTATGGAAATTTTATACAAAATAAGTGTTGAAAAAAAAAATCCTTTTAACTATACAATATTATAACCGCTATTAATTCAGAAATAAACTTTATACATGCTTTAAAAAAATGCATATTTTTTACATAAACATTTAATACCTGTATCTGATCATGATTACAATACTAGATATAAGCAAAATGTTAATATACGTTTACTGAAGTGTCAAAAAGTTTTTAGACGAAAAAGTGTCTTATATACGGGTCTTGGATTTATGTCGTTTGTTAAATATTAATATAAATCAGTTTGATAATTTTTAAAAAACTTTCAAAACTTATCTTAGGCATATTGATTTGTCTCAAAGATAATATTATGATTATGACATAAAATTGTTTTAATATGTACTATATAGTGTTATAATAATGTATTAGTGTGAACAACAGAATTTTTTTTATATTATATATATATATTATTTAAATTGATGTACATTACTTAGGTGATAAGAACTCGCTATCCCAGCACAAGTTTTGCTTTTAGGGGGTGCTGCAATATGTTATACTCATGTATTCATGTATACTTTTGTATTATTTATGTGTTATTGCAATAAAGTTCATTACTACTATAAAACAAAAAATATTGTTGATGTCAAATTTTATTCACGTACAAATAACGTTATAAAAATAATATGTTAACTCGTAGAAAAGTCAGTTAGATTTTGCTACGTGAAATTTCTATATTTTAATGGATTCTTGTAGAGTGTCCATTATCATTGCTAATAGTTATATATATATATATATATATTTTTAAATAATTACATTGTGGAAATTTATACCCTTGAAAAAATCTTAGTTGCGCCCCACTGGTTGTAAGTCGTAAGTGTATGTAAGTGTCGACTTGTCCAACGTTACTGTTTTTTTTTTTTGGAAATCGGTAAATTTTCTAAGAAATAAATGGCGAACAATATAATGGTTAGGATCAGTAAAACACGCCAAATCGACAAAAATTTTACCGAGTGATTGTGTATACAATGATAGCCAATTTTATACACTAAAATGACTAAAATGAAGTCGGGAAAACTTTGTTCGTTTTAAGGTCTAGATCAGTGCAAAGTTCGAAAGTTGGTTTTGTCGATGGAACGACATTTAAAATACCGAAGTAAAAGTTCATTGAATTTTTTTTTTTTTTTTTTTTTTTGTCATCCTGAAGTGTGCGTTTTCACGTACACGTAAAATTACGTCTCGTTTTGGCATATTATAACAATTAGGCATATCGTCGTATTGTGTAATAATAACAACAACGACAATAAGTATAATAAAATAATAATAATAATAATAATAATAATAACGATTTACACGATATACGTATGCGTTTACACCCCGTAGACGAACGGCTGCCCGCCGCGTAGGAGCGGGTAGGGGAGGGCGGCGCGAAACGCGCGTTTCATCCGCGCAAAAACTTCTTGAAGTACAGCGGTATCTTGCGCAGCGGTTGGTTCATCATGCGCAACTTGATCACGTAGTACGCGCCCAGCCGGAAGAACGCGCCGAACACGGCCAGCCCGACGATCTGGTTGCTCACCGTCCGGCCGCTCATGCCCAGGTCCCGGAGCAACAGTTCCGGGTTCTTGTAGTGACAGTACAGGTCCTCGCCGTCGCTGCACGCCATGTGGGCGCGCCCGTTGCCGAACAGCGACGCGGATATGCCGACCAGCGCGTACCGCAGGAAACTGGTGGCCATCAGCGACTCCATGACCGGTTCGATGGCCAGCCCGTAGCCCATGCCGTACACGGCCAGGGCGAGCATGGGCGCGACAAGGGCCGGCGTCATCACGGCGCCCGTCTGCGCAGAGATAATATTATGCGCGCGTTAATCACACGTTTGCCATAATAATACGCATAAAATGATGATATACGTATTATACACTGCAGTGTTTCCCAAAGGGCACACTAATGTGCCTTGATAATGTTGTAGGTGTGCCGCGAAAATTTTAATAAATTAAATTTAACATAATTGAATATTTCTTATTATACAATGTATCAAAAAAAACAAATAAAAATAAAAACTGTAATTATAGAAACTTAATATTGTATTTATAGCTTCTTGTTTCCTCAAAATGTGATTTAGTGACCTGGTGAAATATCATTGGAGTCACATTCTTCCTAGTCCTAAGGTTTCACCACTTAGTGAGTTTGTATTTTATGTACGATCGTATATCACTTAAAATTGCAAATTTTTTATGACAAAAACAATACATTTTAAATATACTAAACGTAAACTTTCTAATCCTACCACGAAAATATGACGATAGGTATTTGTTAAATTATTTTATCGGATTTGGTTACCTTAAACTAGAATACATAATATATAGAAAAAATGTGACTAATAATTGTAAAATATTTGTATAATTCAAGTTATAATATTTTCGGATATTTTTAAGCGTGCATTTCTTACATTGTCTAAAAAAACTGAAGAAAGTTGCAAAATTTAAAAAATTTTACTCGGAAAAAAATAAATAATACAGGCAATGGGTTTTAATAAGAATGATCCCCTTATTGGCACTCGTCACTGGAAGTAGGTAATGTTTATCGAAAGTGTGCCTGCTGTGCCGCGAGTGTAAAAAGTTTGAGAACCACTGGTTTAGACGCATCTAATTTATTATCTATATATATATATATATATATATAAACTGTGACCAACTACCGCGAAACTCATTGTCGAAAATAACGGAAGAACGCAAGATACGTTTTATATATTATGTGGCAGGATTTTAATGTACTTACGGAATTGTTCATAGAAGATCCGATGAGTATGCCTAATCCTTCGGATATGTAACCGGTAAATAATCCTACTGCCGTGAACTCACTGAATCTAACCAATTCCACGGGTTGTCCGGACATAAAGTACACGATGGTGAGGAAACACGATCCGAATATTAGCTAAAAGGTAATATAATAATATTAGTTGTATGACAATATTTTTAAACTTGTGTTGAAAAAAATATATGCGCTAACCATGCTCGGCAACGACGTAAGAGCAGATGCAAAGAAGTACGAGTTGAGACTGTACCAATGGTTGAAATATTCTCGCCGTAGTAGTTTAACTTCCGACGGAACTAAACGTACACAATTATGAGAATAAGACGTATATTTTAAATTCTATAAAAACTTACACATGAGCACTGGACCCATAACGTGAGTGTAAACGAAAAAGACTATTACACTGATGCAAAATTTAAAATTTTCAAACGGTCGGCTGCCGTCTTGTCCGATTCCATAGTAAATGCTTCCGAGAAGCAACGCTGAGAACGCGTGATGAAAGAAAGATATCCACAGGCCAGTCTGTATTTTGAAAAATATAAAAACAAATTTATTAGACACGTTTTCAAAGTAACTTTCGATTAATGCACTATATACATTATAATATAATTATTTATATTGCATTACACTCGATATGTGGTATGCATTTATGAATAATTGCTGTTTAATTCTCTCAATAATCTTTATGACAATATTGTTATACTCTACAGCAGCGGTTCCCAATTGGCATTATGCCGAGGACACTTAGATAAAACTCAAATTGAACTTCTTTTTTTTTTTTTTACGAAAATACTTTTGGAAGTTCCCTGCTTTCTGTACAGGTATTGTTTCAATTTTATTTAAACATGAAAATCAAGAAATACATTCTTTTCATGATTTATTTTAACAAACACACTTTTTCGTAATATTATGAATACTCATTTCCCTCCCCCCACTTAACAACCAGAAAAAAAGTAATTAAAATAGTTAACAGACACGCAGGCAAAGAAAATCCAACTGAAATATTATATTTGAAACTTGGGTGCTGACAAGTGACAGGTTCGCTATCCTTGTCCTGCATCCTACACTAATGTTTAAAAATATTTATCGTTTATTAAAATAAAAGTAAAATTTGCATCTTGTTTGACGACTTACAGTATTTCTAGTGAATTGTTTCGTTTTTCTTGCCAACAATATAGAAAACTGTGTGTAGAATGACGAAGAATATTCCGTTTCGGATTCATCTGAATTTTGTAATTTATCGTCTTCATCGTAAACTGGTGGCAATATTACTAGCGTGTCATTACGACCTATACAAATACAATATGATTAAAATAAATAGTTTGATAACAGTTTAATAAATTTACAAAGTTTAGAAGTTTTAACATCATTTTCCATCGCGTCAATATCGTCACATAATATCACTTTTCCATTCTGAATCTCTCTGGACAAATCAACAATTGTGTCGTTGTCTAAAACTTCAAACACTATAACACACAAATCATAAAGCACATAGTTAGCTATATTTTACACATTTTTGTATCTCTTTTAAGATTTCAAGCGGAGCAAAGAAACTAATGGTTTTACAATGTTCCTTTTTTTTCTTCATATATTTTTTGTACTTGTGAAAAATATTTTTATAGATACATGAAAAATCATTTGGGTTTAGTACATGTGTCCGGTAAAGGATTTTATTCACATGGTACTTTAAAGATAAGGCAATTTTTCAATAATGTAAAATTTTATCAAAAGATTCCTTACTTGTTTTCATACCTCTAGTCATACTCAACACTTTCTTAAAAGTTAGCTCAATAAATACATTTTTATAAGTTTTTAAGTTAAAATGTGTGTAAAATTTATTTTTCTTATGTAAAGTAATGATTTTCTTTTCAGTTAAAACTTCATACATCTTGTATCCTTAATGTTTAAAATATTTCCCAATAGATTTCTTACATGTTTTTCTACCAGTGGTCGAAATTTGTAAAAGGTTCGCTCAATAAACTCTTCTTTTTTTTTTTTAAATCGTTTAAAGTTAGAATTATAGCTCAAATGACTGTTAATCCAAATAATAGTAGATTTATAATATTAAAGCTTTTTGTTTTTAGAGTGGAAAATAATAATTATACATTTTCAGATCACAATATCAAGAATTTAAAATTTAATTAGATAAAACCTTACAAAAATACAAGGTAATTCCAAAATTTTATTTTTACCCTAGAAGCGGTCAAATTTTTTTGGAAATTTTTTCCCATCTGTATTAAGTACACTATTATTGATAATTGGTGTTGTTATTATTAGTTTTGGAGTTACGAGTAAATTTATGGAATTTGATTTCATGAAAACACGCCAGCTTAGGTCATATTTTGCTAATGTTACTCAATTATTCGGTGGTTTACTCCCTCACGTATTATACGTACACGTCAATATATTAATGTGTAATGTTTGTGGTGAGTATTTTATATACACAGGTATATTATTGTCTTAAATATTGGTTTTCCCAAAATTTTTGACATTCAATAAGAAAACATAACATTATCCTTGAATAGCTACATCACAATATGTAAAAATGTTTGTCATGTTCGATATTTTGAAGATGACCTGTAGGTAGGTATCGTTCTAGTGTTCTAAGTAAAATGGTGCAAAACATATTATATTGGATGAAGTTAAAGTACTGGTTTTAATACTTGACTCACGATTGTTGATTCATTGGAAATTTTAACGATCTACGCATTTCTAAGTCATGTTCAGTTTCGACGTTAATTCATTAGGATATTAAGTCGATAATTATGTTTATAATTTGTATTAGGAGGTACCTATTGGACGAACGTGTGGTATTTTTTCACTTATTCAGTTAAGATATTTCGACTTCTAATAATCAATATAATATATATGTATTACGAAAACGAATCTGACATTTTTTTTATTAATATAATTTGCGAGTATAGTTACTTTATTACCAATCAAACGAAATAACACAATGTTAACTAAATAAATTCACATAATGTATTAATAAACTACCTAAACGTAAACGCATTGGTTTAATTATATATTATACTACTTTGAAAAACAGTAGCTTTGAATGACTAAATTAAATAAAAAAAATAAAAAAAACAAAATTTTAATACTCTCCGTTTTTTGTCTAAAAACAGGTTATCACTGTCAGATTTTTTTACACTACAAAGACTTCCCCTGGTGAATTCGGTTTTTGCGAATGAAGTTCTAACCTCGTGTGTGTGTGTGTGTGTGTGTGTGTGTGTGCACTGTGTATGCAAATGACGTTAATCGATCAGAACCGGTTTTTCATAACTCGATAAATTATTTTATTGTTCCCAGCGCTCGTGTTGCTTGGAGATAATTGCGAATGAAAATATTAAAGCACCGAAATAGCAGTTTATTGTGTGACAAGGGCGGGAAGTGAGCAGTGTGGGGCACGACCCGCAAGCGAGGGTTGCATTTCACCCAATTTGCTGACATTGACTTCCCGCACGAGCTACACATACTATTTTTTTTTTTTACAACTCATATTATATTTATAACACTCCTTGGAAAAAACTTTTTTTTCCATGCTAGCGGGCTATAAAAAGAGTAGTCTTTTCCGTCGTATCCAAAAATTAAACTTTCGATGTAAGTGCGTGTGACAAAAACAGTATTATTATATTGGTCGCATAGGCGTGCGCAGACTTTTCTTTCAGGGGATGTAAATTTTTGAATTAAGGGCCCAAATTATTTTAAACATAAATTGTTGTCGATTTATTGCAGTGTAGTAGGTTGGGTTAAGTTATCTCGCAACTTTTTTTTTTTTTACAATCATAATATCTATTTACGTCGTATATTGAGTAAATTTGTTAAAAGTTGATTAATAACATTTTTGCATTTATTTTCCGCATTATATTCGGTTGGGAAGGCTCTAAGCTGCGCCACTTCACTTATCTCGCATTTATTACCAATCAAATACAAATTATTGTACGGATTAAATTAGCGACAGAAAAATAAAAAAATATTTCTCCTATCCATGCAGACTATAATAATGCAATATAGATTTGTGTCATCCAATGATACATCGTGTGTAAAGTACTTGGATTTTAGGTATCTATTTTTAATAATTTTTACTTTATCACTTAGTTATCTATAAAATAAATTGTAGCATTTTAAGTATGTAATATAAAATATTTAATTCTACAGAACTGAATAAAATATTAATTTCATTTCAATGAATAGTGTTTGAATTTTAGCAAATTATGTTTTTCAATGACACTATCTAGTACAAACGTGACAATTCAAATTTAATTTTGAGTGTTGCAATTAGGGCTCCAGTTACAGGATCCGGGGGTGCCTGTGCACCCTTGGCGGCACCCCCTGTGCGCACGCCTATGATCGCGCGGTCGTCACAATAATAATAATTAATTTTTGGTTATCTCGACATACCGAAATCGGCCGGGTTGTGCGTGGGTTTGCAAACGTGTCCGACTTGAGCGAGGAACGGAACCAATTGTCTGGGCGTGCCGTTGTATATGCAAGAGCCTCTGGCCACCATGTACACGTGGTCGAACATGTGGAAAAGCGATGAGCTGGGCTGGTGTATGGTGCACACCACGGTTCTTCCTTGTTTGGCCAAGTCGACCAACAGGGACACGCACTGCTTGATCGCCACTATGTCCAACCCGCTGCGGCACAACAGAAGTGTATAAAACGTTAAATTTAAAATAATAAAATACTTTATACCTACCGACCTTGACAGTCAAACGCTTTTTTTTTTTTTAACGATCGGCCGTCAATTATTACAATAATTTGCTTATGTAAGCACAACACGTGCGTGTATAGTAGTTGTATAATATTATCATGTATGCCATATTTTTAGATTCTGCGAAAAAACTTATGATTTTACAATGATGTGTTCGTTTTTTTATTGTTTTTGTTCATTTTTTTTCACCTCCTGTTAACACTTTTTCGTATAGAGAAATACTTGTTCAAAAGTTTCGGATTTGGTCATTTTATAGATCCTAAATCATACCTAGTCAGTGTTTTAAAAAGGTCATTTTTCAAATTTCTCAATACTTTTTCTACGCGTATGGAAAACTGCCGGAAAATTGATAAAAAAATATGCTATTATCGGAATTTTCATAAAATTGAAATTTGTTTTTTAACACAACATCAAAAATAATGGAGCTAGAAACTTGAAATTTTCACCAATTACTAAAAATGGTCACCAGAACACTTAAAAAAATTTAGTTTAACATTTAAGTTCAATGTGTGTAATAAGTATAATAAGTAAGATTAGTTTACAATCCCACGAAAATGAAGTGATTTTGTTATTCTGGTCGAATTTCGGTTACTTGGTGATACTAGTACTTACTATTAAGTAACTTATTAGCTATTATACAAATTTGATAATTTACACAAATATTAAATTGCACATGGATTCTATTATTAAACAACAATATTGTTAAACATATTGAAAATTATTATTGTATTTTATTTTAATTGAAGTTCCTCTCAGAATCTCACAAACAAATATATTTTATACTCAGGCAGTTTTATATCCCGCTATTAACTGAGATCATCAGAAAAAAAAAAAAAATTTACGAGAAAAAAAGTTTTAGGAACAAAAATAAAAAAATATTCACAAATTAAAAATTTTCTTTCTCTAATTTTTTTTAATGTTATTGTCTTGATATAATATTTTAATTTCCATTAAGTTTGGGATAAAAAAAAAAAATTTTACAGGAGTTTTTGTCAATTTTTGGGTATTTTTTGGAGAAATTATTGAGGATTCGAAAAATAACATCCTAATAAAGTACAGGACAAAGTCTGATTCTAAAAATCATATGTTTAAACTTTTTGACATGTATTTCTATAAAAAACAATTGAAAAAAACATCATTGTAAAATTATTCGACTCAAAATCTAAAATACTTAAATTATGAATTTATTTGCATGGATTTAACATGGAAACATTCGTAGTAATCACTGTATTATACAGATACTTATTGTTATGTTAAATAAATGAATTTATAATGTTTTATTAACATCAGCTAATTCACGATTTAATTGTTTGTAAAATTAATCATAACATCATAACATGGAATGGTAATAATTATTTGCAATGTTATTCATACTCACGTGGTAGGCTCATCTAGAAATATCACCGGCGGATTGTTGACCAACTCAAGGGCAACCGATAAACGCTTGCGCTGACCTCCGGACAATTTCTCCACAAAAGTGTTACGGCACACCGATACTCCCAACAACTCCAGTACTTCGTCCACCTGGCGGAGAAAAAAAATCAACAATCGGTTTAGTTTGTGAATATATATGTATATTAAATACAAATACTTGTGTATTTTCAATTGATAATAATATTTATTTTGATAATATTAAAACTTAAAATTTGGCGCAAACTTGTATTGCATTTAAACTAAAATAACCACCGGCAAGTAGAATGTCAACCACCTACATAATTAAGCGCGTAAGCTCACTTAAAACATTATACAAGGTCACTTCCTGTGTTATTGCCAGCCACTATTATCCAATATTTTTTCGAAATTTCAATATCCGTGATCGGATAAAATCTGTCTACGAGGTCTACAGGGTCTACGAGTTTTTACAGTAACGTAGTAACAATGCGAAAGCGGTTTTTTGGCATTGAAGCACACAAGGTTTTGAATCTTTTAAAAAAATAAGAATTTTTCCAAATACACCTATAATATCGGTATTTCACATTATTGAATCGGTTGATTATTATTTAAAAATATAATACGAGTTTATTTTTCTGATGTTTATTTTTTACGTAACAATTTATTAGTATGCATAAAAGATAATATTGACGATGGTATTCTAACTATGAATTAATTACAAATATTTATAATTATAATTGTGATAGACGTTACCGGATTTGACTGATAAGTTTGTATGTGTTAAGGAAAAATTATTTTTATGTTTATTTTTATATTTTTATTATTTCTATGTTTGTATAAATAGACTGTCCGACAAAAGACACAGTTACAAAGCTATAATATCTATTAACTTGGGTTAGAGTTCGTAAAGAAAATCCTTTTCAAAATTTAGTAATTTTATTTTGTACTCAAAGTTTATAGAACTATTGTACATAGTTCTAATTACAAAATATATATAGTTTATGTATTTTAAAAACTGAACAAGTACTCATAATAGAAGATTTTGTGTTTTTTCGTAATGGTAAAGTACCTAATTTATTTTTGAATTCTTCGCATGAAGGTCAATAATGCAATTATCTGGTACTCTCTCATACACCTTCTGCGAAAAATAAGTAATTTGTATGTTGTTCATACACACAAAACGTAAATGATATGTACCTTATTTTATTCTAATGGATTTTAGAGAAAATACAGTAATCATCATTAGTTTATAATTATTATTATACATAGGTAGGTGTGATAATAAATTCTAAGAATTTTATCATTGGATGGAGATTTACATAATTGTAATCCAACCACTGCCAGGGGCGTGTTTAAATTGTCCTCTGCGTGTATGTGTGTGAGTGCAAGTTACATTCTAACTACAATTTTATTTATGGGGGTTTCCTGAGTGCGTTCCGTTTTTGATTTTTACCTTTTTTTGTAGTCTGAGTGCGTCCTCAGTTTTATCTCCAAATTGTATGGAACAGTCCATTAGAGAATAATACATATTTTGTATTTAAGAGATACGATAGTCAGTGTCGGCAGTATCACAATGTCGTGGTCAATAAGTTCGAGTAGTTAAACAAATATGATTTTTTTTTTTTTTAAGTTTTAATAATTCAAACTTTTAGACTTTCAAAATATCATTCCCAGGTCACATGACAAGTCAACACGGCAAGCAAATAATATTATATCGATTCAATAAAAAGTTACTCTTAATACTTCCATTGTAGTGATTTATTCTTTCGTAAGTAGAACCATTACCAAATACTCAGCAATCTGAAAACGGATCAAAACCGTCACGGGTTGCGTGACATAGGCAGACTCAATCGACCACGGCACACAACTTACAAAAATATAATAAAAACATACAAAAAAATTTGTAAATCCTAAATGAAAACAGATAAATGCATAAAATACATTATCTATTAAATCCATGTATGTGGACGGTACATTTAAGTATTGTACTAAATTTTTTACAACATTGAAAAAATATGAATATTAAAAATATTATTAGGACACCCACCTACAATATTATAGAATGTAAGTTAAATAAATAACTTTTAACTTTTAATGTAAATCGAATATATATAAAAAAAATTGTGGTGAAAGCCAGTTCGCCTCCTCGTGGTATACTTTGGATGGGGATATCCCGAATGCGTCCCAAAAAGTACTTTTTTTAATGTTGTAAGCGCGTCCACAAAAAGGTATAGCCCGAGTGCGTCCCGAGAAATAATTTGATTTTTTTTTACATAGCCCGAATGCGTCCC
>JAIPRM010005507.1:0-20435 GCA_025469315.1 Stegophylla sp. TES_Ste_2020 | reverse complement strand
TTTTAAAGAAACGTTAAATCATTTCTTCAATAAGAATATTCTGAACGAAAGAAGTTAATAATATAAAAAACAATAATAGTCGTCATTTTCTACACACACACCAACAGTATTTGACCCGAAGAGCGAAAAATACCTGTGGTGCGAATTATGTCAAGCTTTCTTGTCTTTACTTTACTTTTTTTATCTGATAAATAAATAAATTAAAAAAAAATTAATAAGAAAATAAAGTTAGATTAAAATGATTAAATTATATAAAAATATGTTTATTTTGAATGTTCGTAAAATGCCTTATATTTTATTTCAAAATCAAAAGGTGCCATAGCCCAAAAAGGTTGACAACCACTGCAATAGCCGGTAATTTAGCTAGGCATGGCACTGCATATTCTGTGCCTCTACACCACAGTTGACCACGTGTTTTTATGACAAAGGTGACGACTATACAGCTTCTAACGACCTCCCCCACCTACCTACACAGAAATCTATGAAATGATGGGTACAGGTATCCAGCCTGCCAGTCCGACCTATACATTGGCAATACTGTTCATTCACAGTCCATAGTAGCGTAGATGTGTAGGTACCGTAATTGAGTTCACTAACTTGACTTCCGCGTCCGCTTTACTGACACCGTAGTATTTATTTTTTGTTACCATTCTATCACCGACGCCTACGGCAATAAATTACCGGGACTTTTCCAGTACTTTAGTCAGTGTTAATTATATATTATTATATCGTTTGTGTGTCCTTTTCATCTATCAGCTTCACTCAACTCTGGTCACTTGCCGGCTCCAAGCATATCAAAGAGCAAAACTCTGTTGCAGGTAATATAATTATTTAATTCGTATAGGTAGTACCTATATATCTTCATTGGGCAATACAGTTTTATAAATTAAATAACTTCACAGTAATTCATTAATTTTTACAATTTCTTCTGTGTCAATCACCATTTTTATGTTATTAAACATTTTATTTTCCAAGCAAGAAGCACGGAGATCGTCAACGGAACGTTTTTACCGATCAACAGTGCAATTTCATCAACCATGAAAATAGCATTTTGTTTGAAGTGTGGTCTGAACTTCGGGAAATATATCAATTTCCACATGTATCCCGGGAACGTGGAAATGGAAAGATGCCGTCATAATTGTAATCTAATCAAACTGTAAGTATATTAAAAATTAGTTAATGTCACCAATTATAATTCTGTGTATTTGTAATAATTTTTTACCTTACTCATCACACACCTGGGCATTTTTTAAGTATGGGTTTAACTGTAACCAATCAGCCACGTAGTAATCTTCTGTGGCTTCCCACTTTCTATTGTATGACCATGTTTCTTATTTAATAATTGTTAAATAAAAATAAAAAATAAAATGAAGTACTAAAGGCAAAATCGCTTTTTACAAAGACAGCATATTTTGTAATTTAGAGAAATCGATGAAATAAATAAATATCTACATAATTATGTCAAATTGTATTAAGCATACTTTTTTTTGAAATTTTTGGCATTTATACATTTTATTCAAATATCACAAACTACATTTTTTTTTAAAGTTATTTTTTTCTCCCTCTTTCGATAGGTTAACTAAGCTCATAATTTTTATTGCTTAAAAGACCAACAATTACAGAAAAGAATAAATGAAACTTTTGCAAACGCGATTGGTTTTCAGTATACGTATAGTCTAATATGTTAAAAATACTTGAATAAATCTAAAATGTATTTTCATGATGATTATACGGCCACTAGTTGAGAACAGCTATCATATTGATCAGCCGGGATAGTGGGAAAATTCCCATATCACATAAAAATGCCAAATCTAATATCTTGGCGAACATATTAAATATTAAAATGATACCTACTCCATGATTTTTGTTTTCGTTTTTTCCAAAAAGAGGTATTTACAATTTTTAAAAAATTATTTTACAATCTGAACCATGTATCTAAAAACGTTTTCATTTTACAATGATATGTATTATTTTAAATTTAATTTAATTAAATTCTTTTAAACTGTTTTTAACACAATTTGCAATAAACAAGGCTTTCATAAAGTCGCTCATAGTTATTTAATCTTATGTCCAGATATATTAGTGCTGCAATTCGAAATTATCGTCAAATATTAATAATACAATATTAGTGCCCAGATTTGTTCACATTTTTAATTCTTTTAAGCACAATATATTTCTTTTTTTAGAAATTATTTTAGTTTCACAAAATTTACTTGATGTTTGCTCTAACGTGTTTTTATTATAAGTTCAGAACATTAAACATTTATTTTTCAATTAATTTTCTGTGTTTCATAAAGATTGGCTGATTGATTTTTACACTTTTTACGTACTTAAAGTATGAATTTTGAAACAAATAATCATGTTTAGGTACAATCGAATTTTTTTTCGTGTAATATTTTTTTTACATAGGTACAACTCAAAAATATATAATATTAAAAGTGAAAATTTATTGTTATAATTTCTGATGGCCACGTGGTAAAGATTGCTTACAAAATTGCTGACATACATGCGCACACTAACATAAACACGCTAACCCAAACACATATTGCGCACGCGCACGCACTCGCATGCATGATATAAGCGCACATGTGCACACATGTGTAGTCTACTTACCTTCTACGTCCCAAATAAATGGCAAATAAGTAGATAATTCAATGACATTTTTTTGTCGTGCAGATAATTTCACTGTAAACATACTGCTCGGTGCATACCTACGAATATTCAAGTACAATATTGAAGAATATATTATTGTGCTATATTGTTATTATATTCCTACAAAATGGTCGGTAGTAGGTCAAATCTGTGTAGGTAGTTATCCCGATTTCGGAGTGGCCTAAGATAAATATTCAAATAAATTTTTATGCAGCTTGTTATTTGATCCCTATTAATCCTATTGGCCGTTTATGCTTATGAATTTTTGCTTAAATAATTTAAATTAGAAAAAAAGCCGGACATACTTCGCACCATGGGTATTCTTCGCACCATGAGTGAGATACTCTTGGTGGCTTTGTTGAATTTTAAAGAAACAATAAATCATTTTTTCAATGAAACAATTCTAAGCGAAGCTTTAAATACTATACAGGATGATTTTTTAAGCGTGCTCACCACCACTTTTTGCCGTAAAAATGCAAAAATCGGAAATTTGTTTTTTTAAAAATCGTCGACGCAGAGCATATAGTCAGTCGCGCACATCAAGGGGTTCAGGGGTGTCGATTGACATCCCCATGAAAATCGGTGGGTGGTTCTAATTGGACTTGGAACTTATTTTTATATCTATTGTTTATTATTTATAGCATCTTAAAAAAAATTATATAATAAAAACAAAATTTTTATCATGTTCATACTCAAATTTTATAGTTGAAATGGGTGATTTCCTAAGAATTTATATTTTCGACACCTCTGTGAAAATTTTACTGTGCGCTATATTTTACTGCATACGGTAATGTAATGGATTTCTCGTTTTGTTCAGGGCCAGTTTGTGGGACAGAGAAGTTTTCTACATGCCGTTCTATACGCGCCAGCCGGTCGCGGAGGCGGACGACCGGTCATTGCCCATGGAGGACGAAGTGACCGCGGCAAAACACTCGTTACGCGCCAAGCTGATGTCCTTTAAGGACGCCGAAATCGAGGCGTGTTCCACGGTCTTCGCCGCGGCCAACGCTTTCCGTAGTCTGAGGGCCGACCCGACCATGTGGTCGTACTACACCGAGTGTCATTACTTGTTCGTCCTGAACCGCACGGTGGGCGAACACAACCCATGGGACTACAACTGTCCGCCTCCGGCGGTCATTGCCGAGGTCTTGCAGGACGCCTTCGCGCCCGAGTTGGCGTCGTCACACAGTCCCGTCAACGAGGTCAACCCGTCTACGCTCTGCCGGGCCACAGTCGCCGTGCGCGCGGCCGATCGTGCCCGGGCCGTAGTCACGGACCGCTTTGTCGCGCTCCAAAATACGATGCAAGTGTTGAGGGGTCACGCGATCATGGCGGGCAACATACAGTTGCCGGATAATCCGGACGTAACCAGTTACGGTGAAATCATGTTCATAGACGAACACGATCCCGCGTACGACGAGTTCAACGAAGGCCGACGCGTGATGGACGCCTGAGAGGAGCGAACAAGGGCGACGGCAAATCATATTATTCTTCGCATAATAATAATAATTTACATTACTTACGTGTTAAAAATCATTTCTATATATCAGGGATGGCCATATTGTGGCTCGCGAGCCGCATGCGGCTCTTGTCTGTGACTCTCATTCTATCTTCGAAAACAATAATAATCTTATTTAATAGTAGGTAGGTACAATATTTTTTTTATTCATCATAATTTTAAATTTTGAGTTATTGCTTTAAGTGTATAAAGTTTGAGTTTGAATTTGTATTGACATTGACATTGTATAAACAACTATTTAGGAAACGTGCAATATGTGCACTGTTATTGATGTTTTGGTTCTTCAAAATAAAGATAGTCTCACAAAATTCCATTACAGAGTAACGATTATTTTTAAACTTTTACTCTAAAATTCTAAAAGTGCTATTCCGTGATTCGCCTTAACAACTATTGCATATCGATACTGGGACATCTGTTTTCAATAACATACACAAAAATGAATTTAAAATACTTTTATGGCTCTTGGTATAATTTTTATTTATCCTTACGGCTCGTGAACATATTCATGTTGGCCACCCCTGCTATAACGCTATAAACTGTACATCTCGTGTATCTGAGTGAACACAGTAATAATTTTTAGGCCGACGAGTTGGGAAGGGTACAAAAATATATTTAAAACTTAAATATCTTAGACGCTAATGAATAATAGGATTAGTGTATATTATGATATTTTGTATTCGGTGTCATCAAACGCTACAACTTAGGACAGTTTTTAAATATAAACTTTATATACTTTTTTTACTTATATATAGTTAAATGGTCAATTTTGGTGTCAAAAGTTTACTCTCGGACTCTAACATTATAATGATGTACTTTATATTTTTTATTTTTAAAATTTTATATATTTTTCTTATGTATATTTTTTAAAAAACAACAGATGAAAAAAAATTTAATTCATTTGAAAAATCAATAAAATATATGATCTTTTGAACGGTAGGTAGGTAGATACATCATTTTTTTTTTCTTTTGGTATTTTTATTTATTCTAAACAAATATTTAAACATCGGATATCAACCTTTTAAACTGTATTTTATGTGTGCCATGTTAAATAGTTAACGAATCAGTTTGTATAATAATAATTTGAGTTGTAGTTTTTCATGGCTTAAAATAATTGAGTTGCAAGTTGTATAACACGTACAAAATATTAGCTACTAAGCTTAAAATTTGATTAAATGAAATTCTTTTTTTTGAATTCTTATCAATATACATGTTAATCTAAAAATAATAATGAATAACAATAAGTGGTTTTATATTATATGACTTATCAATAAATTTGTAAGGTTTGTTAAAAAATTCAAAATGTGTTTGACCTTTTTATTATTATTTGTGATTTGATGGTGATATTACTTCAGTCAATAGATTTTATTGTAAGATAATGAAAAAAATTAATTAATTAACATTGCATTCATTAAAGTATTAATGTAAAATTAATTTTAATGTCCCAAGTTGACTCGTTTAACGGTACAAGATTCTACAACTAAAATATTGTTTAAAAAATTGTTCATTTTTATAAAGTTTGAATTTACAGACAAAAAAATTAATATGTCCATTAAAATCTTAATTTTACAACTATTGTCAAGGTATTGTACCCTTGTATAGTTTATTATAAATTTTGCTCAAAATTACTCTTTGTATAATAATTTAAATTATATATATTAAATATAGTATATATAATTATTATTATCACTCCGACTCATAAAACTAATAATACAAATGGAATACAATGTAATATTTATTTGATTAAATTATCAAAATTTAATTTATAGATCGTCTTAAATTAATTTAGTTTAATCTTCAAGTTGATTTTATTATTGATAAAATTAAAATTATTCTTAGAAATAATAAATTTAATTATGATTCAGTAAATATATGAATATTTTTATTCCATTATATTTATATTAATTTTGTAGATTAATGTTAGTATTTCTAAATATATACTAAATAACTTTATTTTAATAAAATTATGATTTTAATTATTAAATTATATTATCATTTTTTTTTTTTTTTTATTTAAATTATGTTTTTAGTTTTAGTTTTCATAATACTAGCTAAATAGCCATACATTTTTGTATTAATGAATCATTATAAGATTCAATCATTTTAATTTTAGTATTTTAGATATATGAAAATAATTATTTAAATTCATAAACATTTTTACAATGTTAATAATTAATTAAATTTCCGAAGTTATTAAATAATTAAATAATGATAAGCATAACATAAAAATTTTTATTTATGCCTTTTTTTAAATTTATGTTTAATTATTTTCTAAATAAAACTAAGTATTTTCTTATTTAATGTTTATATTATGTATTTAAATTATTGGTTTGTTCTCAGTCTTGTCATTAAAAACTCTAAAAATTATTTTTAAGATTTTGAACGAAGTGAAGAAGCTAGTGTTTATACAGTAATGTATAATTTTTTTAAGTTTCTGAGCGAAGCTAAGTATGTATTGGTTTTACAAATCAGTGTTTTATTTTTTCATATGTATAGAAGACGTGCATGAAGTTGGCCCACCGATTTAACTAAAAAATGACGAAACTTTTATTAATATTTTGCAAGTTAATTGCAAGTAATTGCAAATCGATTCTCGAATTTTGCAATCAATATTTCCCCTTGTTTCATAGGAAATACCAAAACGGTGGGCTAACTTCAGGTAACCAACCCATGTTGTCCTAAAAGCACAAAATTGGTACCAAAACGTTCGTTCTAATTTGCAAGTAATTGCAAGTCAACTTCCAAAATTTGCAAGTCACCAGAAAGCCGTCCACGAACTTTCGAAGTTCTGAACTTAGCCTACCCAAGTTGTCTTAAAAGCTCAAAGTTAGTACCAAAATGTTCGTCTTAATTTTTAAGTAATTGCAAGTCGACTCCCAAAATTTTTAAGTCACCAGAAAGCCGTCCACAAACTTTCGAAGTTCTGAATTTAGCCCACTCAAGTTGTCAAGTTGTCCTAAAAGCTCATTATTTATTTTAAATTTAATTGCAATACTGTTGATAATTTTGTTTTATCTAGTAGCCAATTTTTTTATATTTCATTCTTACTATTTATAAAGTGTTTATTAGTGTTATTCATTAAGTTTAGAAGTGTGTGATTCTGATTATTGAACTGATTCGCACTGGTCAAAATTTAATAGTTGATACAAGTTAAATTTACTACCTCTATTTGAAAGACTGATTTCGTTTTTATAGTTCATCCATTAAAATAACAAACGCTAAAATGCATTGAATATTGATGCTAAAATGGAACAACATCAAAACGGCCATAATTGCTTTCAATAGGTTTTAAGTAACTTTGGATATAAAAATTTGTTCCCCTATTTTTATCCTAATAAATTATTTTTATTTAGTTTATTTTCATATAGGTAAATTTGTACTTATTTTCAAAAAAAAAATTGTCTTTAATATTTTCTGTAATTTTTTTACATACTTCGTCAATTTCCAACAAATAATCAAGTTTCTCTCATTTACCATTATTTTTGTTAAGTTTCTAATTTATATTAAAATTAGCTTAGTTAATTATATTTATTTATGTACTAAAATTATCGTGAAAATTATTGAAAATTACAGATACTACTAACATTATTTCGGGACTAAAAATGTATACATTTAAATATTTTTGTACATTTTAAAAAAATAAACAAGTATACATTATTTTTTAGGCGTAAATTCATCGACTAGATAAAATCTGTCAAAATATTCAAGACAAAAATGATGACTTGATAGAAATTGAAGATGATAGTTGTGAAGAACAACCAACCAATTTTTACATAGATTCTTTTTTAAAAGAAATAGTTACAAAGAGTTCTTTTAATGTCCTAGATAGCAAGATAACATTTTTTGATCGTTTATAAATTATTATTTTTATAATGATGACATTATATAATTATTTGGATTTCATTATATTTTGATTAAATAATATTATATTAATGTTTATATATTGTTGTTTGGCCGCTGGTTTGAAATTAAATGAACATTTAAAACAAAATCAGTGTATATTGTTATTTATAAAATGATAATATAATCATACAATTTTATTATTTTAAAAATATTGTTCCCCTGAAATATTATTAGTAATATATATTTAACATTAATTAAATATTATAATTTTTCTAATGTTTTAATATTTTATTTTATTTTATCAATATTATATATATTTATAATTATCAATATTTATATATAATATTAACATACATATTATATATGCTCAATTCTTCTTCTTAACAGCTTAGCGGATCATGTAAATCCATTGCTGCCACCACTAATTCCCTCCATCGGTCCCTGTCATTTGCATCCTCCATTCTCACGTCTTCATGGATCAACCTTAAATCCTTCCCTATATATGCTCAATTAAAGGAGGGAATTAGCACTCCAATTTTGAAAATAGCACTTACAATTTTGTGGCACATATATAAAACAATAAATATATATATACATATATATATTTATTGTTTATAATACTGCTAAATACATTATTAAACATTTGATTATTCATTGTAGATAGCTGTTAATAGTGATGGGGGAAAGTGAAGTTACTCATAATTGTGCTCAATCCATGATCCTAAGATTAGATAGGTTACTAAAGGGCTTCAGCACCCAACATTTTTTATTTGAAAATGTGCCTCTATCATATTAATTATTCAAATAATGAAAAATTATTTTATTTAAATGAATTCCAGTGATTATTTATAATAACTATTTTATGTTATTATAGAAAGGAAATAATAAAAACTTAAGACAACACAAATATTGTAAATCACTAATCAATTCATTATATTATATACATAATTAATATAATTAAAAACAAAAAATATATTTACTGGTACAGACACTTGACCACGAATATTACAATTTTAAATAATATAATATTAAATGTAAAACAAAAATTAAAGTACTTGTTATAGTCATTACTCATTACAATATATAGTTACATAAATAGATGATTCATTAATTCATAAATGATGGTTCATTAGAAAGGGTCAGCGGATTTTTCTTTGGCTCCCTAAATTTAGCTCCAAAAATAAATGTTCTTATAGGAGTTTCAATGTCAACAGCATCACTTAATTTGAATTTTTTCCTTTGTTTTATTGCATCTGAAAATAATGACATTTAAATGGAAAAAAATGAAATGAACAATCATATAAATATTAATTAATATATTGCTTTATATATTATTTATCCTTATATATAAATTTGATATAAAGATTATAAATTCATGTTGTTACTACTATATAATTAGCATAATATAATATCTCAATGTAATAAAATTAATACACATATATTATACAGCTATAGCAATATGGAAACAAATTTTGATAAATACTCAGTAAATCATTTCAATTATTTGGCCTAGCATATAATAGTAGCACAGTTAATTAATACTGAGCGAAAGTTATAGAATTATACATATTTCAATTAGTGAACACAATAAAGACAAGTTACATTTACAATTTTATAAATCTAGATTCATTAATTTTGTTTGAAATATTCAATAATATTTAAATATACTCTATGCAACTTTAACTTAACTAGAATAATATTTTACATATTCATTATTGTTGTTCAACATTTCATCATATATGGGCAACCACTCAACACTGCTATAATATGTATTATAGTAATTTCTTTCGCTGTTATTTATTTAATACATTTTGATAAAATACAAGTCAATCTAACATTGTAATTTAATTTTTTAGTATTGACAAAATATAAAATTAATTTTAAAATAATATTATTATAGCTAATAACTTTTTTTATAAATTTTTTTTGATATTTGTAAAAGTTTATTTAAACTAGAGAAAGAATAGTTTGAAATTCTATTTATTTTAATTAAACAAATTCTCACCAAATATGACTGTACATGTAGCCAAGGTGTAGAATACTTTCTTTTTCTTCAAACCTTTGTAACTATACTTTTCAAGTAGTACATCTTTAAATAGTTGTCTCATAATACTATGTACAGTACTCGGCAATGTGCTACGTGAAAAACGTTTGAGCTCTGCAACCTGGACAGAATTTTTAATTTATTTTTTAGTTTTAATTTATGTAGGCATTAATATTTGTATATAGATAGCATATTCAAAGTTTTATTTTTACCAGTTTTATTCTAAATTCTTTATTAGTAGTGAGTTTTCTTTCAAATTCAGCTCATCTTCTGTTTCCAATGGAAGATTTGACAGTTCCATTTGGAATACGTTTTCAGTACTTTTTTTCTATTGATGAATTTTCAAATCGACTTGGTTCTAATAATACATTATACATTTTATCCACCTTCTCATTTAATGAATTAATATCATATTTGATATTGCAGAAGATTGTTAGATTCATTTTTTGAAGAAATTCTAAATTGATTAAAATAAAATTATATTACGTAATATACATTCATAGATTTAACATTATTATTGAATTTAATTTAAATATTATTTACCAAGTATTCCATTATGTGCAGATATTTGTTGTGATTCATTTGGAGTAGATACTGTCTGCTGCAAATCTATTTTAGATGCATTAGAAATCTTAAATGGTGATGATGATGATGTGTTGACTATACCAATGAATGATTCATCGATAAGACGTGTAACCCCATCAAGACCTAGCAAAAATAAATTAAGTTAAAAATACATGAATTTATAATGCAATTGGTTTATGAACTTACGATATTTTATTCAATATATCAATATATATCTTAATGTATTAATGACTAGTTATTTCTATTGTCTTATCCAGTATAGAAGTTGGACTCATCGTATTGCATGTGTAATTGAAATTTATTATTTTTTTTTATAGCAATAACAGTAGTTTGATCAGTGTTGGATATATTTGAACTATTTGAAGGTGATATTGTTGGAAGTAACTTTATGGCAGGAGAACTTGGAGTGCCTTGAAAACAATTTTCAAAACAATAACTTTTTCATAATATACTTTTATAAACATATTATAGTGTTAAATTATTTACCTTTTTAATTTTATTACAATTGGATTCATATTTTTATTTACTTATATACTATGTTGAAATATTCAATATACAGTGTGTCTTGTCTTAAATGTACCACTTAATTTCTCAGCCCGATGATCTTAGATTGAAATACGGTTTGCTGCAATAACTAGGGGGTACTGAAGTACACATTTTAGGAAAATTTCAAATTTTTAACTCTATATTGTAGTATGTGCATGCGCAACACAAAATGTTTTTTTTTTTTTTAATAACAACACTTATTTTCTTTACCCGATATGGATACATAATTTTATTCTAAGTCATTTTGATTCATTGAGTTCTAAACCTAAAATTGACTGAGTTGTAGCTTTTTGAAATTTTAAAATAATTAAATATCTTGGATTTTACGAAAAACATAACACAAATTAATTTAATACAAAAGTAAATAACAAACATTTTTGAACTAAAATTAAAGAAATTTAAATTATTTAATACAAAATTACCTAAAAAAAAGATTATATCAAATTAAAATTAAATTAATTTAAAAATAAATTTACTAACTAAATTGACAATGACACAATGACAATTGTACCTTGCATTATTATTGTGTCATAAAAGTTATTGAAATATTTCCAGTAATATTATTATAGTACTTTGATAATAGTAGATATTGTTAAGTTATCAAAAATGAATTAATGAACGTTCACTCAGTATTGTATGTTTATATGATCTTCATTAATTTAAGTTGGTAAGTTTATTTTTAAATTAATTTATGGACAATTTAATTTGTGTAATGTTTGTGTAATGTACTTCAGTAATCCCTAGCTATTGCAGCAAACCTTATTTAAATCTAAGATAATCAGGCTGAGAAATTAAGTGGTACATTCAAGAGCGGACACACTGTATATCATAAATTAATACCATAGAATACTAATGATTTTAATAGGTATAAGTTATTTAAGTTTCATTTCATTTGAAATATAAAATTTTTAGATTTAATATTTAATAATAATAAAATTTAAATAAGATATAAATGAATAGTTAATTTTTAGTATTTAATTAAATTTTCTGATTATTAGTCAGATTTTATTTATATTTTGTAATTTAATTCTATATTATTATATATTTTGTCAATTACAACTTACCAGATAGTACAAGTCTGCTGGATTTGTTTCTGCCATTTAGAAATTGCCATCATCGACTAAGAATATATAGTTTTATAAAAGAACTTGAGAAGAAAAAATTTAAATTTAATAAATTTTGCTATACCATAAATTAACTAACCAATAGAATCACTTTGAGATAGATTCCATAAAACATCATTTGCTCTTTGTTAACATTTATCTTTTTTTTTTAAGATTTAATGTAGATTTTATATTTTTGATTTCAGGCTTTTTAGATGGTGTGTCATCATTATTTGTTGATAAGTCAGATGTATACTCTGTCCTTTTAGCTTTCTCTCTTACTAAAGTATAATTATCTAAATAAAAATAAATAATGTTAGGTAAATAGATACATTATAATAAACATCAGAACTATAGAAAATATAGGTCATATATAATTTCAACCACATGTTCAAAGTTATAAAGTAAGTTTATAGTGTATACCTCTATCTTTTCCCAATTTACGAGCCTTAAGAAAATCAAACTCAATTTTATTTGGTTTGACTCTTTTTTGAATTTTTTTTTTGGCCAAGCACTGAATAAAGCAATGAATAAACTTTATAACAATTTAAAATGGAGCTTTTCGACACGCGAATCGATAATTGAATCTCTTGGTGGATTTGGTGGACTTAATAAACAAACGAATAGCACATTAACGAATACTGTAAAAAAAATAATGTATGTCATGCCCAAGATGAAAACCATTAAAATTATTATTGAATGATAAAATTTTTGTATATAAACGATAACGATATGTGGGTGTGGCAGCAGGCTGTGCATGAGGGGTTTTCGCGGATACCAGTGTAGCCGTACTAACATTATACAAGGGAGTAAGTTGAATATAGGCAATTTTAAGGCAATTTCAATAGTATGTGTGTGTGTGTGTGTGTGGCGTGAATTTGTGTGTGTTGTAAACGATGATTAGTGTGAGTGCCCCCTCCCTCCCACATCACTATCAATGTCCGACGCGCATTGCCGTTTCTTATCTTCGCTGTGACGCGACGTTGCATATACACTATCATGTACATACTATCGAATGTAGATTATTATTATAATACAGGGACTAAGATATACTAAGATATATTTTAGTCCGTGTTATAATATAATCACGGAAATCATTTATGGCACGAAAATACGGCATTTTAGATACACAGTTGTATACGAACTATTCAACTGCTGTTAGTAGTTGGTACAGGCAGTTGTGGCGGCTCGTGGTTGTTTGTAATGGGAGTGCGTCTTAAAATTCCCTTCGGAGGAGTTGCAGTAAAAATGAAAATTTGTAGAAAATAAAGTAGAATAGATATGAAAATTATTGTATTATGTACTACTGAAATATTAGGTACCAATGGAAATACATTAATGTAAGAATCTAAAGACTATAAATATATTAGTGTTAAAAATATTATAAACATAACGATTATAGACTTATCGTCAAAAATTCCTTATCGCAAAAGCGACAAATATAATAATATGTTATTATATAATTTATAGATTATTTTATGCTGGAAAACTATTAAAATTAAATTATCAGTGATTTTTCTAATATGTTTGGACGACGCGGTCTCGTCGTCCATACGTTTAGGTAAAATCGCAGCTTAATTTTACCCGCACGCACAAAATCGTGCACGTATGCTTGACGTAGACATTCAGTATAATAACTTGGACGACGATGCGTTTCGTCCAAACGCGACGGCCAGCACTCTAATAGCGATACCATTGATTATAGAACAGGCGCGGATTCAGAGGGAGGCTCATAGGCGCAACTAGGGGGGTGCTTGGGAGTGCTTCAGCACCCCCAGATTTTAATTTAGCACCCCCAGTTCAAAAACACCAAAAATTGTAAAATAGCGTGAAATACATAATTTTCTTTATTTTACGCAAGTTCTTTTTTATCTGACGTTTTCAGCAGAAACACAAATTATTTGTGATGATTAGTTATACGTTATATCAAATATTAGGTGATATATATTAATATCGACAAATACGACAATATCTACTAGTGAGAGAAGCTTCTCATCAATGCGTCGTCTAAAAAACTTGCTAAGGGCAAGTATGGAGCAATAGCGTTTTACAGATTTATCGATATTAAATATTGAAAGAGATGTAATAAAATTACTTCATCAGAAATACTGGAAAAATATTCTACTAGTAATAGTAAAATAATATTAGTATGAAATGTAATGTTGAATTATAGATATATTTAGTTATAAAATGTATCTTGTATAAGTAACTGCTAAAATTTTTAAATTATACTATTAATACCAATCTACAAATGATTAAACAAAATAGTTTTTTAGATTCTGAACGAAGTGAGGAATCTTATGATTTTACAATGATGTTTATTTATTTATTTTTTCTCTTTCTCTTTCTAATATTGTAAAGAAAAACAATTTAAAATGATAAAAAATATAAGTTGGTACTTGTCAAGTACCTATTATTAAAAATTAGATTTATTAGAAATCTAAATTTTTCATTACACTTTACCTTTATTCAAATATAGTAAATTCTCCATAACTACACAATAAAAGTTTAAAGAAAAAATAAAAAATATTTTTACTGATAAATGGAACATAAAATTGTTGCAGTAGTGTAAATCAAAATATCTAGATAAATATTACACAAAAATGTTTATGAGTATAGGTATTAATCAAACTATGAAACTTATATTTACATTTATTGCATTAATTTTTATTTACATATTTAATGTATCATTTTGTTCTAAATTATTTTAAATAATTACAGATAAGAAAATAAAATCACCTACATATTTTGGTATCGCACAAAACAATATTTTAAATGTTTACAGCAGAGGTTCCCAAACTTTTTATGGTACGACCCATTTTGGAAATTTTTTCAATTTTGATAACTCATCACAATAATCAAATATCCATCTTTTTTATTCTTTTGCTCTATTGCTTCTTGAGCAATGGAAATAAAAAAGTTATAGTGTAAAATATTGCATTTTAACACTATTTAAATTTTTATCCAACAATTTTTAAAACCGTAATAAAATTATTTATTTGTTTATTTTTAAAAAAAATTCATGATAGTTAATTAAAATTATATAGGTATATACGAGTAATTGAATAGTTAAAAAAAATTTAATATGAACAAAGCCCGTCATACTTCACACCATGAAAATGTTTCACTCAAAAAAATATTAATGGACATATTAAAAATTTTATTTCACAAAAATATTTTTCATATTATAGTTAATCTATATTAAAATTTTTATAAAATTTGGATTGAAAAAAAAATGTAATGGCGCTTTTGTTCAATTTTGGGTAATTTTTCCAAAAAGTTGAAATACTGTTGAGAATTTTGAATAATGACACCTTTAAAATAACATCTAGAGGAAAATTCTAATTCAAAAAATTGCTAGTTGAAACTGTTTAAAAACTTGTTTTTAAACAAAAAAAGTTTTACAAAAAAAAAATTTAAATAAAAATCATTGTAAAAAACAAACTTCATTAATCCACTTAGGATCTAAATTTTAACGCGACCCACCAAAAATTTAATCGCGACCTACAGTTTGGGAACCTCTGGCTTACAATATATGTTGTCACAGTATCTAAGTACATACTTATATTAAATTAAAATACATATTCATTTTTGTTTTAAATTATAAAAAAAATATGACAACACAAATTACAATCACTATTATACATTTAATCCTATATATAATCAATAATTTACATAATAATCTGTTTTATAATATTATCAGTATGCATTATGTATGCATATGCGGAAATAGAGGGTACTTGGGGAAGCCCCTATTCCGCTCAAGGAAATTATGATATTTTATAAATTACAAAACATTAATACTAATGGATAGGGGGCTATATTAAACAAGTAAATATTATAGCCTCTCTAAAATTGTTGTTCTATTTTTGGCCAATGGTTGTACATTGTATAGTATACATATTGATATCTATATTATAGTATTATACATAGTATATAAAGTTTACATGGGGTCTCAAATGTGACTACTATGTGAGAACGCCATAATAGTTGTCTCAATATTATCTCCTATCCAATTTCACAAAACTATATCATATGTAATTTTATATTGAGAAATCTCAAAGATTTCCTATTATTAATTGTATTCTAAGTGACGATAAATAGAAGTTGTTTGTTTAGTCACAGATGAGAACATCAATCTACAATCGCAGAGAAGTTATTGTCACGCAATTGCTCACAGGGATATACCTTTTATAAAATGAACATAAACAATATTTAATTATTATTTGGTAATAAAAGATAAAAAAAATTGTATATTTAATACTTAGTTCATTATTTAAGAACAAAATTATTAAAATATTACTGGCACACCAAAAACGAAAAACGCATTATTTATTTAACTAATGACTACAATACTTACTGATCAAATTATAGATAATTTTATTTTGAGATTTACCCCACCACCCATAAATGTCTGCCATAAAATAACTAGCACGTGATGAAATATTAACATAATTTAAATTTTTGCTATGAAATAAATATAAAAATATTAAATAGGTTCATGCGTTTTAATTAAATGTGAAATTTTTGTCACTTAATGTAATCATACTAATACTAAACAAACCAGGGAACATAATATAAATAAACAATAATAATGAAAAATAAACAAAATTAATTCAATGATTTTATAATTATCTCAAAAGTGGTCGAAACATTTTTAAGTCTGTACCTCACTGTTTTTGATAATGGATGAAAGTTTTAAGTTTCTAATTTATGAGTAACAATTTAGTAACTAGAATTTAATGAAATAACATACTTTCATGTTTTTACTCACTTCTATAATCTGGTATTTTTTAAAAAAATGCTGTAGAAAGAGATAATATTTTAATAAAAAATCATTAAATATATTTTATTTTTTTTTAACATATTTCCTATATTGATAAGATTGTCTTCTTATATTATTCCCTAGAAGTGCAATATATAAAAACTGGCAAAATGTAACATTTGACTTAGGGAAGTTGACAAGACAATGTTATGTGACATTGCATAATTTGCTTATATTCATACAACATAATTTGTACAAAATTTATATTCCAAAATTTTGAGAAAAACTACCCCATTTTAAGTCAAAAAATTAATGTCCAATATCTTAATTATAAAGCCTACATTAATTTAAATTTTACTATTGTATTTTCATTAACTATTATTAACAAGGAGGTATGGATATATCATTTTTTTTTTTTTTTTACAAATTATTATAGATTTATGAAATAATCAGTTACCTACTTTTCAGTATTTGTAATAGATAATCTTCATTTATTTCTTACGATAGTTTTATAATGAAATGATATAATAAAAAGTATAGGGAATTAAACTTATAACCTAATACTAAAAGATAATATACTGTATTATTTTACATTTTGTAAATAAAATAGGAGCATAGTCACTCTTTATTATAATTATAATGTGATTTTTGTATTTACTTAAATACACATAATAGTTAGTGTTTTTGTTTATTTTAATACTACCACTTTACATTTAATTTTCAATTTGTTATTTCGAGTTGATTTTTTATTATTACTTTTTGAATTTTGTGTATTGTATTTATATAAAGCTTTTTATGTGGCCGTAATTTATTCAGTTAAGTTTTAACATAAGTACAAAAGGAAGTCATTTCATTACTAACTATGCTCCTTCCTCCAGAGACTTGAAATAGCGTAAATACAGGTCTTTAGTAGAACGTCTTTGATTTTTAAATTTTGAATCTATTCCAGATTGATTGATATTCTGATGAATGAAAAAGGTTTTAAAATTTAATTAGTAAACATGTATCTAATATAAGTAGTGTAATAATATTATCATATATTCAATTCTTACCATAATTAATAATTCTTCAGATGGGGTTTCTTTTAGAGGCATAATAGTTAAAGATTCTTCACCTTCTTTGAAGTTGCTTGTAGACATATAACTAGAATAGTTTTACTAAATATTATTTTTTGAAAACTAAATTTATTATTTATAGTTCTAGATCTTACCATTGGTTTTCTCTGTTAAAAATATCTTTATTGGGATATTCATATTCATATAGTGTGGTCTGATTATAACTAGTACTCTCTTCTTTATAACTATTACCTTGTTCGTTATTTTTTATTTTTCTATTCTCATTTATGAACAGTTTTCCATTATTGTCATTTGCATTGTCAGTTTTATTGATAATTGTATGTTCATTTCTATATTCTGATTCATGAACAATTATGTAGACAAATTGAACTTTTTCAAAATTTTCATTAGTTTCCTGTAATCAGTTTATAGTTTTTGTATAAAATATTAAAGAATTAAAACTTATGTTATCCTAAATTACCTCTGTTTTGAAAGTAGTATGTTTATCTCTTTCTCCATCATCATCATAGATATATGGATACATTTTTTGATATAACTGAAAATATTAATTTGTTATATTATAAAATTTTATTTTGGTGTTTCATATAATTTTTAATGTATAACTGCATTGATAAAATTATACAGTTTAAAACAATCATTACTGGTGAATTAACACGGTAATCAATAGTTGGGATAGCTTCTTGTTTTAAAACATTTTTTCTGCGTCCAACTGAGTAATCAAATTTTCGAAAATGGTTTCCACATAGTCTACTACTTTTGGAAGGTTTCCATTCTCTATGTCTACCAGTAGCAGCTATCCATGTGGGTAGTGTTTTATTATTTTTTAGACGAAATCTAAACAAAAAAGCATAAATAAATTTATTCTTTATAATTAAACTTTACAATGTACAAAATAATTAACTTTCAGATTTTGGAGATAGTAGTTATATTACCTGTGTAACATGAAATTTTTATCTTTAATGTACAGACTTTTGCAGCCTAACACACTGCATCGATTTACCATGTTGTCGTCGAATTATTTTACTGAAAACTTATTTCGAGTTAATGAAATATAATCTATTTAAACTTCTTATACATTTTCATAATAGAGGTTATGTAATAATAATATTTTCTCACAATAATGGTAAATAGTGTGATGTCACAATTTGCTATGATAACATGAATGATTCCAAACAAACTGTTAACACAATAAGAAACATACAGCAATTTTGAACCAAATAACTTAATTCATATTTTAGTTCTTTAAAACAGTTTCTCAATACTTTTGTCGATTCTGTTGATTAGAACACGTTTCTTTTATTATTGCCTATTTTTTAATTTTATCAGTTATAACCGAGCCAAAGTGTCTTCTGCTTTCAAGTTTTATAAAATAGATGAATTAATTAATGATCTTTTCATTAGTTTTTAATTATTATTCTTTTTACACCGTAGAATACCTACTAAAAGCACACGATTAAGGAGCGTCTAAATACAGGAATGCACCTTATGCCTACTGCGAATACGTGTAATGTTTTTTCCACTATCATCGTATTAGGCTGTTATCAATACATTATATCAAAATTAAATCACTAATCAGTATAATACAGTCATGTTTAATTTATAAGATTTTAGATTTTAATCAGTTCACAGTTTTATAATATCATTATATATTTGAAAAGATAATTTATTTTTCAATAGACGTTCCACAATGATCATTTAAATGACAAATTAATAATACATTTTACTATTCTAGAAAATGTCTGATTGGAAAAATAATTTACTTTTACAAATATCACAATTAAATTCCATGCATACAGTGGCGTATTTAGGATTTTGTCAAGGGGGAGATATGAAATAATGTGTAATGTGTAAAGATAAAACAAAAGTAAAAGTGTATTAAAAAGCATTATTTATTATCTTATATGTTTGCATAATTTATTAAAATATAGTTTTTTCTTTCAATTTTACTAATTATATCGTTAATTTTAGATTCTGAACGAAGTGAAGAAGCTTATGATTTTACAATGATTTTTATCATGATGCTTATGATTTTTTTTTAATTTTTTCTTTTTTTTTCTCTTTCTGTGAACACTTTTTCGTATAGAAATACTTGTCCGAAAGTTTCGATCAATATCTCTATAGAACCGGAATCACAACCAGATGGTACTTTAGAGAGGTCATTTTTCCAATTTCTCAATATTTTTTCCAAGCGCGGTGAAAATATGTCGAAAAATTAACGAAAAACGGCAAAATTTGCAGTTACCGGAATTTTCGTAAAATTGAAAAATTATTTTTACCATAACTTCTACAATAATGGAGCTAGAAA
>JAIPRM010005506.1:0-13033 GCA_025469315.1 Stegophylla sp. TES_Ste_2020 | reverse complement strand
AATTCAAAAAATGACCTCTCTAAAGTACAATCTTGAGGCGAATCGGGTTTCAAAAAGTTATTGATCGAAACTTTTGGACAAGTATTTCTATACGAAAAGTTGTACACAGAAAAAAAAAATAAAAAAATAATAAACATCATTGTAAAAACATTAGCTTCTTCACTTCATTCAGAATCTAAAACTTTTCTTGTGACAAATTTATTATATTATCTATCTATATATACATTTTCATAAAATTTGGGATAAAAAAAATATTTTAGGCGTTTTCGTCGTCAAATTTTGGGTAGTTTTACCAAAATTTTGGAAAATCTATTGAGAGTTTCAAAAATATCCTGTTTAAAGTTTCATCTAAATGAAAAGTCTATTTTAAAAATTAACTGTCGGAACTTTTGAACGAGTATTTCTATACGAAAAAATGATCACAGAAAAAAAAATAAAAAATTAACTTCGTAATAAAAAAAAAAAGACACTAGCTTCTATGCTTCACTCAGAACCTAAAATAATAATAGTTTTAGTTAAATTTCAAAATTTTTATTAATGCTGAATATTTCTATTATTTTCCATTATATTCAACCTATTATTTAAAAATTAAAATTCGTTTTCATTAGCCCACGATAATAATTCACTATTAAGTTAGATTTATTTGGTATTTATTCATTTATTGTTTGATAACTATCAATATCTTAGAGTAGATTAAATTATATAATCATCAAAAAATAATTATGCGAATACAAAGAATTGATGATAAAATTATATGCACTTACACATTATGCATTAATTAATAGGTACACAATATACACGCGATACATTTATGTTTAATTATGTATATTTATTATTTCATAACTATGGTTTACTATTACACTATTCAAGGATAATGAGATATCATTTAATTCATTGATTTTAGGTAATTTATTAATCCTAAAACGTTATAGTTGTCTAGTTACCTTATTACGTTAATGTTTCAATATTTATTTAATATTTTATTAAAATCGTACTTACACATTGGATATAGCCATATAGGTACAATGTACATTGTACATATTATATATTTAGTTATTGAATCTGTGGCGTTTTCATAAAATTAAATCGAAGTTCCATAATTTATAGTCACATGTGATTATAATATGACAAAGGAGCTTTCTTTGGTGTTCAATCCACAGGTTGGTTCTACAGCATTTTTCCATCTCTTTAATTCTACCCTATAACTAACCAACCCCATCAAGTCTAGTGATTTATTATATTTGAAAAGTTACTAGTTTTTGTACAATTGTTTTTTTTTTAAATTTTTATGGCACATATGTTGTATCGGGTACCTACTGTTAACAATAGGCAGTTAATAAGATAGAAAATGCCAATATTAAACAGTGTTGCATAGATTTTAGATTTGACATTGTATTTTAGAAATTAGATGATTTTCGTTATAATATTTTCGCCCAACTTGCAATATTTTATACTTATTGTTATTTGTTTATATTTTATCATACTTTTAATAAAAAACAAAAATTCATTTTACATTATACTTCATTAGCTTAGTTTTCGTTCTTATAGGTGAAATAAATATAATATTATATAAAGCGATAATCTGTAGTGGAATCCATAACAACATAGTTTATAATATAAATTAAAAAATATTATATTAGCACTAGCATCGTGACTGCGATTTTATAAAAATCTAAGCACCTAATCAAGAATATTATGTTTATCAGTTAATGATAATAATTATTCAGAGTTACGTATGGTTTACTTTAATTATTGTGTAACACGTTACATCGTGGTTTTATACAGTTTAAGCGTAGGTATACTTTTTCAAAGGCAATAACTGTTCAAAAGCACTTCTTGTAAATAAATACTTGAAAGTGATAATTTTACGTTATTGGTGCGCACAATTATATCATACACTGCAAGTTAATTGGAAATTTTTTTATGTCGTTGACATGACGTAATATAAACATATACACAGATCGCAAAGAAGCCTATAAAAAAACCTTTGAAGGTTATGTAATGCGTCTAATATTTTACTGTTCGATTTTTTTTTTACTATTTTGATCTAATTTTTTCTGTTGATCCAATAATATTATTGTCGTCATCATTGATGTATCATTAATTATTGTTCAAAATATGTTATGTTTTAAGTGTACCTACATTAACGGAAGCGGTTGTACGTTTCATAATTTAATTTTATTATGTTAACTGTCTGTTAAATTAGTCATCGTATATCTAAATGACACACTTTAAGTAATAGAACTAAAATGGGTTGAAAAGTATGTTTGAAATGTTATTAAATCATGTGGTAGGTTAATGACAAATGTTAGTTTATTAACTATGTTAATTTTATAGGGATTACAATTTTAACATGATTTACAAATTCGAAATAGAACGCAGTAATTGAACATTATTACAATATTTTGGTCACATGAATTGATAATTTTTTGTTCGATGAAATTTGTTTATTCTTTTTAATTCATACACATTCATATTATTTATAGTTTATTATATTGTGTATATGGACTAGGGATTATAAAAATGATTTTAAACTTTAAAATCTATTTGATTATTTATAAAATATTATATTTAAAAGTGAATTATGATGATTTGTATTTAATAAACAAATAATTTTCTATTTATTTACTTATTTACATTTATAAATATAACTTTTCATAGTTACCTGTTATGCGTTGCGTTATACGTAAACCGGACGAGGATTAATGATTGTTAACTAAATTGCCAACGGAATTTAAATTAGCTTCAATGAAATCGTTGTTATGATGGTTAAAAATCATGTCATCTAACCCTCTTTCAACGAGATACATTTATAATTTCGGGTTATATTAAATAAACACCAAGATAAAAAAGTACGTATGTTATTATTCGCTTAAAAATATGAAAATTTCCTTCTGCGGCTTATGGTGAATTTTCTTAATTTATAATTATTGTGTTAATTTAGTCAAGTTCTACACAGTGATTCATAACTTAAATGTATGTATATAAAAAAAAATAAATTGTTTATTCGTAAATTCTGTAAATTGTTTTTCTAATTTACGGTTTGCCTTTCTCCTACCTGTACTAATGAATCGTAAATGCATTTATAATTAATTTATGGTTCAGTTTTATAATGGTAAACGAATATGCACATGTAATAATTATAGGTAATAATAATATTAAATTCTTTACTCCTGGTGTAACTTAAAATGGGTTTTGTATAAATAATAAACAAGTACATAAAATTGTCCTATGTAACTCGAATAATAAATTTAAAAACGTGTTTTCATTCATTGTTTAATATCAATCATAATCTCAGCACCTAAGTTATAAGAACATATAAATATTATGTTTTGTAAATAATATCTATTTTGTTACCGTACAGATAATTAATAAATTGTGATAACGAACAAATGATTATTTTTAATGATTTTGTTTTAAACGGAATAATTCGTTTTAAACGTAATTTGATATAAAATAAAAATTTAATTTTTAAATTACCTACATAATATAATGTGAGCACAATTCATAAATATTTTTAGATTCTGAGTGGAACAAAGAAGCTAGTGTTTATACAATGACGTTTATTTTTTAAAAAAATTTTCTGTGAACACTTTTTGTATAGAAAATAAAAATACTTGACTAGAAATTTCGACCAATAACTTTTTGAATCAGAATTTTCCTGTTTTAAGGGATTATTTTACAAACGTCTCAACAATTTTCACAAAATTTGGGAAAAATTACCCAAAATTTGACAAAAAGGCCTTTCTACAGTAAAAAATAAAAAATAAAATTGGTAAAACATAAATTTGAAAATGTAAAAAAAATGTTATGTAAATTTTTCATCTAACACTTTTTTTCATCAATTTTTATTTCCTTTTTTTGTTTAATAGTGGAATATAAAACAGGCTGAGTAAAAAATATTTTTTTTGGCAATAATAATAAACATTATAAATAATCGCCTTGTAAAAAAAGCTCTGGTCTGAATCGTTTTATTGCAGAAATTGTTTATCGCTTCTTTAAAGTTTAACACACCCACCAAATCCCACCAGATAAGGAGCAAAGAATACCTATGGTGCGAAGTATATCTGGTTTTCAGTTGTTTTACGTGATTAATACTGTGATATTTCTTTTTAATTCTCTATTATTGTTTTAGCATAATAATTGATAAAAATAGAAGTGAGGGGAGGAACAAAATTAATAAATCTTGCCTCTTATTTTGCTCTTTTCCCTATTCTACCGTAAAAGTTTCTTCAATTAGCAAAAGAAAAAGAATAAGAATAAGTTTAAAATTTAAAACAAATTCGTTTATATTTAGTTGTAAACATTTTCTTAATGGCATAAAAATGTTTTTTTCAATTTCTGTTAGGTAAGTACATCATACATTTTTAAATTAAAATAGATATGATTATTTAGTTTATTATTATTTTATCACCCTGTATACACGATACGTTTGTACATGAAAAAAGACAAAAAGGATATAAATATTCACAAATGCTTATTAACGGCATTTAATAGATTGCTGTAATAATGATGTTCAAAACACAAATTACATCTTTTTGGTTTTTTATTAGTTCATATTACAATAATAGTACCTACGTAATACGTATCATCATCGAATTCAACAAAATTTATCGAGTCTTAGAAAATTAATAATTCGGCTAAATAGATATTATAGTGTATTTTAAATGAAACTAATGAAATACAGTCTGTTATGTAATATAGTGTAAAGTAATAAGATGTATTACCATTTTAAACATGTTAGTGCTATAAGTAGCTAACAGACGTAGATAGGTGGGTAGGTAGATCAAATGTACAAGTCTCTCTACGAATTTTAATTAGATCAATGTTTAAAATCATTAAATTTATCAACTATGTTCGTACGTGCAGTTCAATCTCGTGTGTTATATTTCTGATTTACACGCAGGTATGGACTCATTAATACCTCTAGTCATAGGCTTTTGCTTTTCATCGATTTGTTCTAATAAAAAGAAAAATTATGCAATCGTTTCGATAATACTTAATGTATAAAGCTAAATAATATTATCAAAACGTATGTATGATTTTATTTTAAATTGCTTACTTATATTTATTGTTATTTTTGTTAATACCATATTGCATACTTTTGTGTATAAAAGAGAAACTTTGATCTCAAAAATGTCTAATTGACTTGAAAACATTATAGAATAGTTTTTTAGATGTTTGTTAGAAATCAATAGTAGAAAACCTTTTAAACCAATCATTTAGTTACGTAAAGATTTGTGGCACGTGTACGACAGTGAAAGACTAATTTCATACGTATTTTACTTTAAATAACATATGCATTTTTGTTTATAAAGCATCTAAATGAATATAAGATAAAAGTAAATTCCGAACTTTGCATAAATCAATAGTTGGTTTAATACATACGTTTTTCCATGTTTATTACATTTAATCACTTCTTAGTTCTAAAATATATTTTGTTTACATTTTCTTTTTACTAATTATCTGTTAAATCGATGATTGTTTGTTACTAACAGAGTTTAATTGACATTTATTTAGTTCTATAATCGTATAACAACATATTTCTATATGATTAAAAAAAAAAAAAAAAAACACATGTTAAATCAACGAGGTAAATAACAATAATTGTTCGTAATTAGGAAGGTACTTTTAATTTTATTCAATAGTTTAACATTAGCTTAGAGTATATCATATTATATCAGAATGAGAAAAATATTTTTATTATGTATATGTTCCGGGTAAAGTACGAAAATCGAATAATGTACACATTACCCAGGTAATTTGAACACTATCCGTGTCTATTGGATAAAGTAAAAATATTATTTTGAAAAAGGGTTTATTTTCTACATTAACCGGGTAATTTGTACATTATCTACGGCTGAGCGCGTAAAATGTTTTGATGAAATAAAATATTAATTGCAGGTACTATGTCTGTGATAAAATAATGAAATATATAAATTGCAGACGTAATATTTGGGCACCTACATTATGGTTGAATGAAAATATTGTTTTATTATTTAGTTTATTACATGTGTGAGTTTCAATAAATTAATTAACCAAAAAAAACGAAATTTCGGTGTATTTAAGGGAATCAAAATAATATGATACATTATCAGGGATTATAAATGTAAGATTAATTGATAATTAAATGAAACTAATCAGATTTCTAGAAGTTAGCACAAAGTTTTATATTTCACTTTAAATAAAAACATATATTATGACGTAATACATGATTTAAACTAAAAAATTAAATTTTAAATTGTTGAACATTGTGGAAATCACTGCACGAATGCTGAAGTATAATAAAAGTTTAAAATATAGCACAAGAAGCAATGTCTAACTATTTAAAATCAATCAATACAAAAATTTTAAAGCAATGGATTAGGTAGTGATTTAATATAATATGTAATACTTGATTTATTTAATAAATTGGTAATTTTATTTTTCAGATTATTATCCTGTTCTAATTAATAATTACATTCAAATTTAAATTTGTTTCATATTTGTTCAGCTATAAAATTAATAATATCTAATTTACCTGTTAAGTATATATTTTTCTGATTAGTTTTCTGATTTTATTATAGAATATTATAAGAACTGACTTTATGTTGAATAAATTCCCGGGTTAAGATTTCATACTTTATCCACAGCTTCTCTGGATAATGTGTACATTAGTCGAATAACGTATACATTGTACAAATTTAAAATGGATAATGTATATAAAATTAAGGGTAAAGTGGAAAATTCGGGCAATGTATATAGGTACAATGCCTGAGGTATATTGGGCAGTTATACTTACTCCGAAAATCAAAAATATTTCTCGGATTGTTGTGGTGTGTAACGTGGGGACAATTTTGGCTTGATAATAAATCATATTTCTCCATTCAGCAAAGTACATTCATTGATTATCAAGCCGAAATACCTCCACGTTACACTACAAGCCGCCAAGGGATATTTTTGATTGGAGGAGCGAAGTGGAGGCGTCGAATAGCGTAGTGGGTCGATCAAACCCCGGTGAACTAATCTAAACTTATAAACTTGACAGCAAATTTCGCAAAATAAATTATTATTAGGGCTGTGAATTTAATGCACTAAAAAACCTTGAAAAATCCATTGAAAATGGAAAATGGAAGGAAATATGCACTTAAAATGCAAAAAATGCCAAAAATTATAGTATAAAATGCACTTAAAATGATTTTTAATTTAATTTTTATATTTATATTGATATTATAGGATATTATATACATTACTACTTTAGTAGATTAAATTTTACATGCATAAAAATTTGTTTATTTCATAAAAAAAAAATAAAATTGTTGATTAAATTTTAATTTTGTATAATGCTATTCACCTGAAACATTTTTTTAAATGTTTTTTTTTTAAAGATTTTTAAATTTGACGTATACACAACCTGTGTAAGACAGAAAAATATTTTCGAAAGATTTTATTTGACAGAATTTAATTAAAAATACCGGAAAATGAACTAAAAAAGGAAAATATGATTTAAAAATGCAAAAAAATGACCTAAAAAATTAAAAACGTCAAAAATTGCAAAATAAAAGTTTTATACCTAAATTCGTTATTACATAATTTAAATTATGTACTTACAAAGCTATATTTCTCAATCATCAAAAAAAAAAAAAAAAAAAATGCACTTTCCTACAAATTTACAGCCCTAATTATTATTATTTGTTTATATTGCCCGGGTAATGAACATAAAAAACGCAATAAAAACATAATATGCTATGCAGTATATTTTGTGTAAATACTTCACAATTATTTACATTGCTCAATATTCCTCGGGAATTGTGAACATTGCTTAGATTTTCCACTTTGCCCGTAACAAATAGATTATACTGTTCATTTGGATAAAGTTTACCATACCCGGACAATGTGCGCACAACCCGTTTTCGTACTTTACTCGTAACATATACAAAACAGTATACATATTTGTAAGTTTTATGACACTGGTAATAATTATGCTAAATTTACAGAAAAAACAATAGATATGTGAGGCATCAATATAAGTCAACAGGTATTGTTTTGATATTTTAATAATGTCATTGATACTTTGAACAGCCGTGAATTTAGAATAGTCTCAACTATTGCAGCAAAGTGAATTATTTTGCGATAGTAATATTATATTCATTTTAGACTCTGAACGAAGTGAAGAAGCTAGTGTTTTTACAATGATATTTGTTTTTGTTTTTTTTAATTTTTTTTTTTCTGTATACATTTTTTTTTTTTTCGTATAGATCTACTTATCCAAAAGTCACGATCAGCAACTTTTTGAAGCCGGATTTGCTTCTAGTTGGTATTTTAAAGAGGTCATTTTTTGAATTTCTCGAGATGTATGTCCGGCTTTTTCTATTTTAAACTAACTAATTCGTAAAAGTCGATGTCATTAATAGAATCTTTAGCACTTTTCAAACTATATGATCATACACTAATTGCTGAAGTATTTTAAATGCCTACAACAAGAGTAGACAATAATCATAACGGACGATTGAAAGATTTGAAATTGAATATTTTTGAATATTTCATTCATATTACATTTACCTTAATATTTCATATAGATTCTCATGATTTGTTTCTTTATAATATTCTTCAAATGTTCTGTTTCTGTACTATGAGTGGGATTTTGGAATTGAATATTGCTGATACTATGAATTATTGTTCGTTATCTGGTATCATACATCAGACTGATAGTTGGTAATGAGTAGATTAGGTACTGAATACATATTTTATGAAGTTGTTTTGCTAAATCTTTACTATTCCATACTGTACTATGATCTATCGAATCGTATTAAAACTCTTATATATATATATAATCTTCAATTAATACGCATAACATGATACATTTGGTATTTTGTATACAATTTTATTATTATTCTTTTTTATTATTTTTATAAACTACCCCGGATCAGTTTTGTTTGAGTCTATATTTTTATTTTGCTTTATATTTTCGTCCTCGGTTTTTTTTTTCACGTGAATATTCGCCAGCTAAATACATTTTTGCACGTGCTATTACTATATACTTGTTTTGAAAATCAAATAATTTCGTGGAAAATCGCTCGTGCCTTAAACTTATTCTTCATAACAACATTTAATATGGCAAAATCACACTAATTTGGTTTTGAAAAAAAAAAAAACTGTGCTTGTATACCAATATTATTTTAAACTGCACTAGCATTGGGAATTTGTTCGACTGACGCATGGTTATAATTTTTGGGACTCAGATTTTCACGGTTAGGCGATTATGTTTTTTTTATGTTTCAGTGAAAATGAGATGCATTATAATTATGAGGCGGATGCGATGTTAGATTCTGTAAACCGTAGGTACAAGAAAATCGTGTTGACAACATATTCCATTGGCATGGCTATGATCGTAATCGGATGTTTATTGGTGCTTTGAGTGTGTAATTCTAAAACAAAACCCGTATATGCAAATACAATTGATTTAGTGTCCAAGGAGTCAACGTTGAATTTATTATATAATATTATACAAATAAAATAACGTAGGCGTTTGTTAAGTTTTTTGAGAAACGAGAATTATTAAAGTAATGAAATGATGTAATGTAGAAAAAACGTACTAGACTACGCACCTATTTTAAATTGCCAAATGTGTTTTATGTATACTAGGATTTATACCAAAAAAAATTTACCACGTGGTGTATTCACGTTCTTGTTGTATTCATGTTATTGTGTTAAATTATTAATTAGGTCTGTTAAATCTGATTTATAAAATTAATTTTTTCTTGTTAAATAATATATACAATATACATATTATTAATGCATTGTTATACTAAATGATATACGTTTACAGTTTATTCATGTTTTTTTATTTTATTTTTACACATTTTTTACTGATATCTAAATAATAAACGTTCATAAATCAATTATGTTTAAAATTATGTTATAATATTTTATGTTATTATTTTACTCCACACCATAATTATATGGTTATGAAGCTTCTATATTGTAAACAGTTTTTTCAGCGATTTCGTAAATAACCAAGGACTGAAAGTTATAATATACATAATGTAATATTTTCCTTATTTCATTGTGTTGAAATAATTGGTGCTTGTTTATATCTTAGGAATAATTATAAAAAAGTATTATCCAATTCCGCAGTACATATTACAGTATTTAATGATACTTGAACAAAAATACACACCCCTTAAAAAAACAAATAACGTTTTTGATTCTGAGTGGAGCGAAGATGCTAGTATTTTTACGATTATGTTTATTTATGTTTTCGTATAGAAATACTTGTTTAAAAATTTCGATCAGCAACTTTTTGATTGAAACAGAATTTGCCTCTAAATGATTCTTTAGGGAGATAATTTTTCGAAATTCTCAATAATTTTTTCAAACTTTGGGAAAAACTACCCTTAAGTACGCTTAAAACTTTTTTTAGTCCAAAATTTATGAAAATTTAAATATAGATAGACAATAATATGAAGAATATTTTGGTGAAAGAAAATGTTTAATATGTGAAAATATTTTTACTTTTTTTCTTATCGACAAATGTTTTTCTGTTCTCAGTTAATAATAGGATATAAAACTGGCAGAGTAAAAAATATATATTTTTTTAATACAGATAAACTTTATAGTTTTTAAGTAAAATTGTCTTATATCTTAGATTAGAATAATTATTGATTCATTATATTATAAATAATTATTGTTTTATTGAAAAAACGATTTATCGTTTCTTTAAAATTTAAAATACCCTCTAAATCCCAACTGTAGAGTGAAGAATACCTATGGTACGAAATGTGTCAGGATTTATTTATTTTTTTTTTATTATCATAAGGGGTTTACTTTTAATCATCACAGTATTACTGATCTTTTTAAAATAGTAATGATTATTGTTGTTATTGCTGTAAAGCAAAATAAATAGTGGAATTGAAATTAACAGATTATTAACGCATAATATTATAAGTTTTCTTGATCGTAAATCAATATTAAAATTGTTGCCGTATATGTGCCCGTGGAATTTAATACGATCTGAGATGTTCGACGATCACTACAATATAATAATATCGTATTAGAAGGTATACGCAGAGTCGATCAATTGTTCGACCAATGTCATAATATATTAAACTATAACGTCATCCTTGAACATGAAAATACGAAATTTGATTAACCTTGAATTGGTCACAGTCACAATAAGCCGAAGAAATGTTTGATTCAAAAAATAAAAATAAACAGTATTTTATAATACCTGATAATGATTAGTGGTGTAGCGTACGTATAATATAATGTGGTTCACCGCAGTCACCGTAGAATAATAATACCACTTAAGTCTCTACGTTTGTCGTCTTCGGATAAAAAGATGATAATGCTTTTTGTAAAACATGTTCATTGATTTTGTAATGAATACTTTACGCGTTTAATATATTTTGCGAATTGATTTATTTTTACATTACAATTTTATATTTTTATCAAACACTAGTTATTTATAATATGTATATACTATATACAAACATTATGTGCAATATAGACAGCGGTGGTTATGAGGAGGGGCTATATGTGGATCACCCCTCCGTTGGGATTAAATTTTTGTAAATTTAGTAACTTTTTACATCGCAAAACAAATAAAACTGGATTATGCATTCTAGGTATATCGAAAAAAAATTTGCTTTGATGGCTATTCAGAAAAGCTATATTGTGTTTGAATATAGTTTTTTTTTTTTACTAATCATTTAATTTTTGTTTTTCTATACTTTCTATTTAAGTTTAATCTGGCCTAATAATATTAAATTCAGAAAAAACCTAAAAAGTTCTTAATGTAGGAGAATTGAATGTGAACAAAAATATTATATATTTTTGAACTTTTTCTGTTTAGTAGACACTTAAAACAAAATAGTTATGATAATATGATTAACATACATTTTAATAGTGTTAAGTTAATTTATTTATTAATAAATTATACAGCAGTTCTGAAGAAAAATATTTTAAATAATAGATTAGAGCTCTAATTTCATGTCGTAAATCAGTACTTCAAAACATGTATTTTGGCATTATCAGATTTTTTTTCCTTATTTAGTTTATTAGCAGTTACCAAGTATTTAAATGGAAAAGGTAAATACTTCATCAATGGGAAAAATTCGTAAATTTGAATAGCGTAAAAAGGAAATGGTTAAATATAACCTTGTTAATATTTTAAAGCAATTAATTCATTTTTTATTATTCAATACATTTTTGCATCTTATTTGTGGGACAGCTTACGTAGTTTGTTGTTAAATAAATAGTTCAAAATATAAATTATTAACTAAATTTTTTGCTCCTCCTTTAACGTCACATATAACTGCCATTGACTGTAGATTAATAAATATATATATAGCAATTATAGTTCTCTGGAAGTTAGGTACGTGCATATCTTATGTGTTATTTGATAACTTCCAATGAAATAGAAGATTTACATATTTTTTCAAAATAAAACGAATATAAGGAATGTTACAAGGATATCGGGTGTCTCATACGTCTCGAGTCTCCTCGAATATTCACGGGAAGATTTTATTTAAACCGGTTAAAAGTGTAACGGATCAGCTGTCGAGGCAAAACCGAAACTAAAATCTATTGTTACACGGTTAGTTTTCGTGGAAACACTGAGCTATTGGACGCGATTGTTTTCACAAATTATTATAATAACCATTCGCTTACGCGTGTTGTTTTTTCTTTAACGAAAAAAGGGCGCCTACCGTTTGATTTTTATAGTAATATTTTACTGGGTCGTTGTTACACGCGCGATAATCGCAACACCTCTGTCCGTGAATCTGCTGAAATAAACAGTAGTGGCTATTTTATGACTATTTTATGCCCTAACGAGACCTTCAAGGTATAGCAGGTATATTCTACACGGTAAAATTAAATTCAATCAACAATGTACAGGGTATCCACTGTACCGGTACGCTTTGATAAATACTGTAGCTTTTGTTCTATTAATAATTTTTAACTTTTGTTTGAAAAAAAAAAAAAAAATTGTTACAGCATTGCACTGCAACGGTAACTTACACATTTTTTTTTTTTCTTTTTTTTTTTACAT
>JAIPRM010005505.1:0-20445 GCA_025469315.1 Stegophylla sp. TES_Ste_2020 | reverse complement strand
TAATATCTCAGTCTACTTAATTTGTGTTTACTTTCACGAAGTCTTTTTAAAAAAACTCAAAAATTATATACCATAAATTATAAAATACAAATTTTACTACTAAACCATATTTTTATTATTAAAGAGCAGAGATAAAATATATTTCGAGTGTTCTGATAAAAAATATTCCTGCGTAAAAAAAACATTTCATCTCGCTGAAAATAGACGAAAACCCAACGAAATTATAGGTAATATTGAATACTAGAGATTTACGCATAACCGCGAATAATAGAGGCATTGCTCAACAACCAATTGAATTTAGCCCGTTTAAATCTATACACAATGATGATTTTTAATAAAGAAATGGATAACAATTTATTTAATATGACCGAAAAGATTTTGGTGAAAAACTAAAACAAATATTATTAAGATTGAAGTTTTGTAAATCTAAAATGTTTTCTATACTTCTTCAAGAATGCTCAGAATCTCATGGGAGGGGTTGTGACCTGATAACCCCCCCTTGGCTACGCCCCTATTCTGAATAGACGCAAGCAAACCAGCGCTCTGCGTGTCTTAACGAGGAAATTGTTAGTTATTTCACAATGTGCTACACCGAGTTATTTAGACACTAAATGTCACTAAACTCTATTTGTCTTGAAACCGTCTAAAATTTACAAAATATAATCTTGATTGTAATACATCAATATTTTTTTCAGATCTGATCTAATGGTAAAGAAACTAAGGTACTACGCTAGGTTTATTGTGGTATGTTTATTGCTCAGACGAGTAGGAGCCATCCGGGAATTGTTGGCTGTAAGTAATATGTTTATTATTCACATAATATTATGCCTATTATTTAATATAATATAAAAATGCATAGTTTTTTTATAATGCGTCATTTGCTTTATTTATTTTTGTTTTTGTTTGTGTTCAAATACTAAAATATGTTTGCTTAGTTAAATATACCTATAAATTTTACACAAATATATACTTCAAATGGGTTTTCTGCATTATAAATTGCATAACATACTATGAAATCATAGGCACAAATTGTCACTTTTTAATAAAAATTTTATTTTCATTTCTTATTAGAGATTCTTAGCATTAGTCACCACGTAAAACCCCTCAGTTACCCTTTAGTTTTAGATTGTATTTAAATCTTAAACATTAGTGGAATTAGAATAAAAATTTTGGGAAAAGTGATAAAATATTTATTTGTCTAATTTACCCTCTCCCCCCCCCCCAATGGTATTAACATTATACGATTTCTAAAAAATCTGAAGGGGCTTTCAGCGATTTTCATTTTTTTTTTTTTTTTGGGAGGGGGATTAGCCTCTTTACAAGACTCTATTTCCGCCAATGGTCTTTAAAATAAGATTTAGCCATTTAGGTTCCTTCAAAAACAGTACCGTTTTAAATTTGTTTAACGAAAATTTACGTACAATTTATTTTCAAAGTTGTATCGGTCAATTTACTCAAAGAATATACCTATTCAGAACTTTTTAAGGATTAATTTTATGTCATTTTTTATTTCAATCAGAGTTAAAGTACACTTATATTGAAACCCGGTCCATTTTTTAATTTTGCATGAAGTACATAAATACATTCACGCGATGTATAAAAAGTTATTTTTATGAACTTAGACAAATATGAAAAAGAAATATCACTCAATCAATTGTTTGATCATAACAAGTTAAAAACTATTTCACTTTCACAAGACATATTATTATACATATTACAGAGAAAATATTACTAATCATAATAAAACAGTATCTATATTATACGCGTACACTGCAAGTATTATGGGAATTTGGGGGTGCTAAGTCCCCTAAGCCCCCTCATGATTTGTACATGTAGTCACGTTTGTTGCGATTAAATGCTACTACATCAAAATATAAGATAATATATATTTTGTCTTAGTGGATAATCAATACGCTACTCGCGTTAGACTTTTATGCATATTTTTTTTTAATTGGAATTTCGTTAAAGTAACTGTATTAAAAAATATGTTGATGCACGAGATTTGAGTAACGATGGATGTACACATCACCCGTAGCGTAATTAATGAGTGAACAAATCGATAATAATATATTATATACGTATAGCATCGTTTTATTCTTTTTACATGCGCAATTTTTTTATTCGACCGTTGTTAATTAAATAATTAATCATACTTTTGGTTTTTAAATTTTTTAATTTTTGCGTTTTTCACAGGAACTCGACAAGCAAATCGTAGACTACACGAGTACGTACGAACCGGACGACCAATTAGAATGGTCTATGGTGTTGGAAGAAATCAAAACGTTCGTAAAAGCCGATAGCATTGTGAACGTTTTGCACGCCGACCAGAGCAGTGTTATACTTTCCCACAGGTAAACAATAAGTTAAGCTCGAAAAGTCACGGAATTATATGCGTGTACACGGGCGCGTGCGAGGAAAATAATAATATTATGCGCCCCTCGTGGGATACGCTTTTGCACGGGGGTTCGTACGCACCACACGACATGATACCGTTGGCGGCTCGAACGGGGCGTATTCAAATCACGTGATTCACACAAAAATGTTTGGTCCCGTGCAAGTTATAGTTACTGTTCGCCGTGCGGTGAGAACAATTTTCGGGGTGGGGGTGGTGTAAAAATATCAAACGCGAGTCGAATATAGAAAAAAAAAAAATGGAAACATATATCATAATGTATTCGTTTATATATATATATATATATGTACACTGTGCTACTGTTTTTCGAAGGGTTAACCCTTCGAATTCCTTGTGTCATGTCAACACGTTCAATGTGTGTCGTTCGTGTTTTCTCTACCGCACCGAATGATGATACCTTACAACGTACAAAAGCGTTAACGCATGATTCGTTTTCCTTACAAGCATTTGACACGCACACAATATACCTATATATGTATATATAGTATATAATAACGAGCGACTTTTATACCATCGTCGTGTTTACAGGTTAACACCGCTAACTACGCCGCCAGTAGAAAAATCCACGATGATGAATCTATCGCTGCAAGAAATCATACTAATAGGAAACGCGTCGGAACAGGTTCGAAGGGCGGATGTTAGGAGAGGGGGGAGAGTTTCAACCGTCACACATAAATATATATATATCGTTATGAATAATTACTAGGACCCGGATTTAAATGCACTAAAAATCCTCGCAAAATGCTCTAAAAAACAGTCAAAAATGCTCTTAAAAATGCATTTTATTGCGGAAATTCACTGAAAAAAGGTCCTATAAATTTTAATATTTTAATTTATTTTACTATTTGCCGTCTGTCAAGTCCAGGTGACCATAAGTAAAGATAAGATTCAAACTTTATAGCAATTACAGAGAGATTTATAGTATTATTGAGGAAGAAACCAAAAAACATGAATGATAATATTTTTAATTAGCTAAATTTAAATTATTGACTTGTATAATGTACAGATATTATAAATTAAAATTGAAGGGTTACTGTTCAAATATGCATTAAAACGAATAAAAATGCTGAAATATGCCCTATAATGAAAAAATATCGAAATATGCAAAATAATGCAAAATAAAAGTTTTATTTTTGAGGTCTCTGTCACATGAAACAAATTTTGTAGTTGGAAAGCATTTCCTAAGATCATACAAAAAAAATATGCGTTTTGCATTGAAATCCGGACTCTAATAATTACGGCGATGACGTGTTGAAGACGAAACTGAAAGTTAAAATGGACAAAAATAACAACGATAAAATATTAATCTGTGTATTTTTATTGATGGGGTTGTGTATTATAATAGGTCAAGTTCAGCGAAATGACCATCGACATGTTCCGAATGATGCAAACACTGGAGAGGGAAAAGAATCGTGACGAAATAAATCACGTGTCGGATCCTCCTTCGAGAGCTTCATTTGTGAGTATTACTACTATCGCATTCACCAGAGCTGGATTATCGAAAATAATGGTCCAGGATTAAAACCTAATTTGGCAACCCTAATTAACCTTTGAAAAGAAAAAAGCACAAGGCCCGTTTCTCTTTAGGGAAACTTTCTATTTGGCCCTCTTAGCCGTTAATCCGACTCTGTTTCATAACATTTTTTTTGTAGTAAAAATGTCAATTTAATATTTTATATTAAATTACAATTATGTTTAAAACTGTACTCAGATTTAATTGTTTTTGGAACAGTACATTTTTTCATTTAATTCCATTAAACATATTTGTATTAGCATACAATTTTCTTATTTTATATTTAGAACTAAAAAAAAAAATTGTCAAAATTTATCTGCAAAAATAATAAAATTGATGTTTATCATCTTACTGACTCGATGCATTTTACAGGAAAAAAGTTATTCGATAACCAGTAATAAAACATTAGCGTATCCAATGATGGCGAATCACGACGTGAATAGTTCCAGAAGGGATAACCCTCACAAATATATTCTTTACAAACCAACTATTACCCAAATAGTGATGTTTTTAGCAACAGGTTTGAGCATAAACTTTAATTTGATCTTTATACGTCATATTATTATTATTATCCCTGATTATTTTATTTTCAAAACTATTGTTTATTAAAGGTTTTAAAGAGCTTCCCGCCAATGGTGTACTCCTCATGTACATCTCAGCAGACGGAAGCTTTCAAACCTCAAAACATGTGAATGATTGTAAGTAAAAAGCTAAAATAATATATGGTTAGATAATTATAGAAAAAAAAAAAAATATGAGGTAGGTACTGTTTATATAGGAAAAAACAGAGTAGCTGTAATTTAATTCAATGTAATACCATAAGTTAATAAGATTTTCAAAATGAACTTCTTAAAACGGTTTGATAAAAAAATCATAATTTGACCACTGAAATATTAAAAAAAAAAAAAGAAGCTATTTATTACACCATAGATATTCGTCGCTCTTCGACTGGAAAAAACTTAGTGTGTTGAATTTTAAGAAAAGATAAATTATACAAACAAATATATATCTATATATATATATACAAATATAAATATACAAATATACGAAATTTTATTTAGTTATACAGAAAAATAATTGATATTTTTATATTAAATATGTTCAACAACTTAATAATAGAATAATTAATGTCCATGGATCACTCTTGTTATTCGTGAAAATGAACAATTTTTCCGTGCTTTGAAATGTAAAGTTCTTATAATAATTAAAAATTGACACAATCGATTTTTTATAATAATATAAGTACAAGTAGATCTATGTATGAGTAAGCTTTTGTACAGCATTCCCAAAAAAAAATATAATACAAAATAATGACGGAAATAAATATTCCATTTTTTGGATTAATAGTTATTTGAGCCGTTATTCTAACTTTAAATGCCAGTAAGAATTATTTATTGAGATTTATTGAGCTGACTTTTAAGAAAATTAGACCGCGGGTAAAAAATATGTGAGAAATCTTTCGTTAAAAAAAATTCCAACGGATTAAGAATAAAAGTTTTATGAAATTTTGACTGAAAAAAATGTTATTTTACTTGAAAAAATCAGTTTCATAGAAATTCTAACTTTAAGCACTTTTGGTCAAGCTTCTTTTGAACATTTCAGTTCTTAGCACTATTCATTTTGTAGTTATAACTTACCAAATTATGAAAATCGATTTTATTTACGGCATATTTTACCATTTTTTTATCGGCATTTTTCTGTGGTTTTTTTTTTTTTTAGTTTTAGACGTAATGATAATTTCAAACAATGACCTTTTTATATACCATTCAGATGAAATTATCTTCGGGAAACCTGTGCTACATTTATTAATCCAAGCATTTTTTCGAGTAGAAAGTGGATTTCCACAAAAAAAGCAAATAAATATCATTGTAATACCACTAGTTTTTTTACCCCCACTTAGAATCTAAAATGTAATTATTATTATGTACATTACGTTAAGTATTAAACTGTTAAAATTTAAAAAAATAATATTAGTTATTTAAGCCCTCATTAGAATGTGGAATTATTGCAAATAATAAAATATGTACACAGGCACCTATTATTTACTTAAGGAACTATAATAACTACTAATTTTTGGTGAAATTTGATTGGTTTTGGAATTTCAAATATATGCATAAAATGATCCAAAGGCGTTTTTCTGTGTTAACTTTATATGAATACAAATATGACATATCGGATACCATTCGTGTATTATTTTTTCACAATATTATTATTAAGTTTTAAATATATTATTTTTCCAGTGGGTTATGATTGTGGAGGAATCATGGCGAGTAGCAAACGAGAAATGGAACTGACCAATAAAAAAGGTGTACACGTTAAAGAAATCCATTGGTGAGAATTTTAATAATATTTGAAAAACTTGTAATACTAAATGATTATTTATTTGATAGCTTATATCCTGGAGATCTTTATCCGTTCACCAGAAAACCATTGTTTGTAATTATCGATTCCGATAATAGTTTTGCCTTTCAATACATTCCGAGGTACTTCGGTCATCCATTCGTCGTGCTCATGTCTCCCCAAGAGTTACCGGATAAATTACATGGTAAATTATATAATATACTAAAAACTTGTACACTTACCAAATATTATTATTTTATTATACGTTTTTGTCACCTAGTAATATTTCTCTGAAATTATCATGACAAAATAATTATTCGATTTTCGGGTTTATAATTTCCTCGTATCTTATTTTACAAATTCCATATTTTCTTAAATTTTCAATGCAATTTTTTTTTTTAACTTCTTTAAAATACATTAGGTACTTTTGTTTGTCTCTTTACATGTTTAAAAATCTTAGTCAGTGAATTTAAGTAATTTTATTTTACTCATAAAGTATTAACAATATCAAATGTAAAGAACAAACATTTTAACTACACATTTATATAATTGCTTTTTATGAATTCTATAGTTTAATCTTAGAAATAAAAATTATTAAAAGAAAATTTACTATTTAAATAATAATTTCTTGCCAGTTATTTTTTAAGTAATTGCCTGTGTGTTTGAGTTTTTTTTATTATGTCACTACGTCAGTGCTCAAAATATCAGACTAAATAAAACGTAGATATTTCAATAGGTACCAGTAATAAAATTATAAAAATTCCGAAAAACCCAAAAGAAAAATAATTCAAATAACAACAGTTTGTGTATTTATCATAAATTTTAAACAAAGTTTATACGAAAATAATAATGTCTGTCATAATTAAATTCAAATATTATTTCTTTGAAATTTTTTCTCTGTAAATACATTATTTTAAGAAGCCAAATCTCTATATAAAATTTCTCGACGTTACATTACGATTTGATATAAAATAATTGTAATTAATTATATATTTTAATAAAATGTGAATTAATGACGTTTATTACTCGACAGAACAACTGCAGCACAACGGAAGTCTGTTCACGCTGTTTTTGCATAGCCCTTTAACTGCATTCTGTCTTGTATGTAATATATTAACAGTTAAAATGCACTTATGGGAAAGGGCTAACTCCTACGTAGATCGATTCATCACGGAAGCTAGTCGTCTATTTACTAGCAAAGTGAAGCCAGGTAAAAAATAACAAAATATTTATAATAGGAAAAATCCTTAAAAACAAATACACTAAATTTGTTGTTCTCATTTTAGACGTGTCTTACATACAATTCTTCGGTGACGACTTTTTAAGACTATTACTATTACGGTACGTCTTTTGTCACGTTGTTCTGCGTCACCATCGAGCATTTAATGTGAGTTAACGACAATATAATATTTTATATATAATATTGTAAATTAATGGCTATGAATAATTATGGTTTTATACAAGTAATGTATTTTAATGTATTATTCGTTTCAACATTGTTTGGTATACAGTGATAAAACTGTTATTTTCGATTGTAATATCATGTACTAAGTAGCGAGTTATTGAATTGATGTTTTAAATTTAATGTGCTTTAATTTAAACATCGGCATGAGAAATATGAAAAAAAAAAAAAGTACCATGTTGTAAAAATAACAGTTTTTTTATAATAAGATAATGATATGAGCTATTTTTAAACTACAGCGCAATAAATCAAATTACATTTGTAAACTTTGTGCAGCGTTGTGTATCAATTTGTATTCGATTAAACGTGAAACTTTTAAACGCCTTTAAAAATTGAATTATTAATTTAACAAATATTCAAAAAAAAACTAGAACTACGTTAACCCTTTCAAAGAAATATGTATTTAGCTTGAGGTATTTTTTATTTACTTAAATATTAGTGTTTTATTTCGTGGAGTTTTGATCTTTTATCAATTTAATGTCAGTAAATATATTTTTAGGTTTATTTTTTTAAACTTGTAAAAAATACACGTGTATACAATTTATAATCATTAAAAGGACCTATATATCAATAAACACAATATGTACCATAAGACTATAGTTTAAAATGGTATAATATAATATAAGCCATTTTTGAACACTTAGCATATTATATAAATCTAATGCCACATATTATAACTGTGTGCTGTTTATAAAATTATTATACAATTATTATAATACCTACCCTTTTAAAAAACTGAGCAATAACTATTTTAAAAGTTAAAGGTTTTTTGAGTTTTTTTTTTTTAACTTTTACTTAGTTATTATTTGTATTATAAAAAAAATTAACCTAACTTAATAAGGTTATTAAAATTAGAGTTATATCTAAAAAGTTATTTACCAACATTTGTAAAATGAACTGATTATGTACACTTATTTTATTATTTTTGTAAATATTTTATTCACATAAATTTTTTTACGAATTCAATTAGTTACATTTTTATGCAAATATAATTACTATTACAAAATTCTGTGACAGCAATTCGAAAAAAAAAGGACATTTAATTATAGTTTTTAGTGAATTTTAGATTTCAACCATGACATGACATTAGTACTAATTATATTATAGCAAATTAATGTTAATTTACGATAATTAGAGGCACTTTATTATTTTATCATGATATCTATATTTTTTTATAATTTGAAATTATTTATAGACTATTCATTAGGTGTAAGGAATATACAGTAGTGACTGTAAGGGAATATAGAGGTTTACTAAACGCACTCATCCCCTTTTTTGACCATAAAAATGCAAAAATTTGGGTTTTTTTTTAATGTTCAAGTCATTATAAAAACTATATTTTCTATAACTCATTTTTCATGTCACCTCAAAGATGTCCTGTAGAGATACAAACTTTTTTTGACTAATGGTAACCCCATATTTTATATGCGGAATTATATTTAGGTTATTTTTCTGTGAATAGTGATGTATTGAAATCAAAATTTGAACGAGTAGCTTTTGAATTATTTAAATTTAAGTACCAATTAAAGAAAATTTACTGAAATATGTTTTTGTACAAATTTTATTAAATAATCTGTCTTTTTTTTCGTTTTTTTGATTCTCTATTTTTTTTAGCTGCAATATTTCATATTTGATGTATAAGTAAGACTTGCGTTGCAACGAGTTTAGCGCAAACGTCTTATCACCTAATTAACTTTTTTTTTCGATGTTGACCGATAACAGGGAGCGATGGTTAATCGAGTTTCTACTGCAATAGCAATATAAATATAGACTATAGTATTATAAAAATATAGTAGAACGTTTTGGCAAGTGTTCCCGATTTAAGTTTAATTGTGTAGGTTCATGATTATTAGAGATCCATAACTATAATGAGAATTACAATGTACATAATACACTAATGCAGCATATTGGATAGGTAATAATGTTAGCACATTGAGTAGGTACCTAAGAAAATACATTATCCTTAATACTTAAATAAGAATAACTCAAAAAATACAAGTTTGAATTTTGATTTCAAATTTCAGTACATAAAAATTCACAAAAAGATCACCTGAATAAAATTCCGTAGTTAAAATAGGGAAGGGAATCTGAAAAAAAAAAGTTTGTATCACCACAGGACATACTTAAGGTAACATGAAAAAAAAATATTGTGACGAACATAGTTCTTATGGTATGTTGAACATTCCAAAATAAAAAAAAATACAAATTTTTCCATTTTTATGGCAAAAAAAAAGGGGTACCTAAACATACTTAGTGAACCACATGGCTTAACTATTTTTTGTATGGATAACTTTACTTAAACTAGTTGATACTTATGAACTTGCCCAAACTTTGCTATTTGTTGCTGGTTTAACATGAAAGTTTTTTTAAGCTCTTTAAACCTTGAATTATTAAATAAATATTCAAGTGCAATTGCTTCTTAATAATAAATGAATGCGTTAGGCTTTGGGTTCCTATTTACTTATTTACTTAGATTATTTTTTCGTAAAATTTTACACGTTATATTAATCATTCAATATCAACAGAATATTGGACAATGTAAAATTTTTTTGTATTTGAAAAAATATACCTACTGTTATACAATCAAAAACAGAAATGGTACCAATACATTTTGTATTCATACAATGTGTAAAAAAAATCGTTTTTACTGCAATGCGTACTTTGATTGATTGATATTAGTTACTTATTTCGTATGAACTTTTGTGTTTCAGGGAGAACAGTATCTTCCGCGGTGTCAACCTCCTTTACCGTTGGCCAGCTTTTTAGACGAGATAACTTTAAAAAAATACGTCAGAGAGTTGGCTAAACACCTGGACGTTTTGCAACACTTTGAAAACTTTGAATGATCCTCTACGATCCACACCACTAATTATTGCTCGACGGTCGTCAACTTCTTCCAATATAAAAATAATAATTATTATTATTATTATTGTTGTTATTTTATTATAATATATTATAGAATGTAGCATACCATACATGTTTAATGTTTATATAAATATTGTACAAAGTATTATGTCGTGAAATCCGTGTAAACCTATAATACCTACATAACATGTGAAAATTTTCGGAAAACGCAGTCGGCAGAAATTTAAATCTATTTCAAATCCGGATTTCGACCGACCAAATGTACGTAAGACACACACGGTCATTCGTCTAGGTTAGTTGATCCAACATTTGTTTTTTTTTTTTTTACAACTGTTGTTTGATATTCGTTCTACGTGCCTACACGTTCAGTTACATAGCAGTACCACCTAGATTAAATATCATTGATATTTGATTAATATTTTCTTTGTTTAGGCCCTAATGGCTTATTTATTTTTTCATATTATAATCTGTTAAACTATTTAACTTCGTCGTAATATATTTTAAATTTAATAACGTGTTATGGTTTAATCAAAATACTGAAAAAAAACAAATGAACGTAAGCGCGCTACCATAACCTACGTGAATATGTACCGAACTTCAATGTTTTTATTATAAGTTATGTGTACCAACTAAATTTGAAAAACCTGTAACACATTTTTTTTTTAAAAAAATTCTAATAAATAGTTTAATTTCTTTCTAAATTAATAAATTAATTTCCAAATCTTCCATTTTATACTACGAAACATCTCATAAAATTGCATTATATACAAATTGTTAGCAAAATAAAGTACAGTATTTTTTATAACATTCATTAATCAATTTATATACAATTTGAAACAACTTGGTTTTAAAACAGAACGTTGCTGCTTAATAAAAACCAAGTATATCCTAAATTAGTTTTATTATAAATATTTTTTTTATCATTATTATTATTATTATTACTATTGTTTCTGTACTTTTCTTGTAGACCCTATATTTTCGCATGTTGTATTTCTGGAATCGAGATAAATATTATAATATATACGTGTATGTTTGTATAAGTATATCTTTATGTTTATACACACGTACGTGTATGTATATATATTATTTAATAATTATACATTTATAAGTTATTGTTTATTAAGATGCTATTTTAATGAATCATCCAGAAACTGTTTATTGTACAGAAAACTGCAATATGTTTATGAAAAGTTAATAGATTTTTATTAATAATTCGACTGTTGTAATTCTGTTGTGATTTAAAAACAAAAACAAAAATTATTATGCCGATTTTTTTTTTCGTTTTCTGCTCGTTTACGCCGAGTGAGAAAAAAAAAAGTGAAAGATGTGGGCCATTTCAATATGACAAAGCTAAAGGGTCGAGTTTATTTTTAATTGGCGAACTTGGGCGTCACCCAAACATGTTAAACACGGAGTCTCGTAAATGAGTGTACACACAAACGGTTTTCCGTCTCCGGTGCGCGAGTTCGGACTTGTGTACGGTTACATCGCCAACCAGGCTCTATTCAAAATAATATAATATTTAAAACAATAATAATAAATACAGACACGGAAATATTTTCTATAGGTAAAGAAAATTGTGCTAATGATACTTTTTCTGAAATCCATTGGAACAGGTCTCGACGTGTGACGACGAGCGACGCGTGTTCAAAATGGAAGAACCAGGTTGGTACCTAAATAATATCAGCTATACCATAATGGTTGTTTCTATAGTGTGTGATTTTTTTCGTATTGTTAAAACTTTATTTTGTCCACTGAAGAATCTAACATACATGAACATAACCTCACACACAAAAATGAACGTTAATATATATATATATATATATATATTATTATATAGTTAACTGAGTGTTTATAATAGTTTGACTAAACTAATTTTATTTATTTTTATTTCCGAATGAAGACATAATTATTGACTTCAGTTACTTCCTACTAGACTCACTAAAACTGTTAATTTTTTTTTTATAACGTGTCCACTTAAGAGTGTTTTCTTTATTGGTGTTTTATGACTGTAAAGAATCGTCCAAATAACATTGTTCAAGTAACTTAAACTGAATTCATTTAAATCAGAGACCAAAGATGAACCGAGATATTCAGCACTGGGCAGATCCACTTCGAGAAGATCTACTCCGGGCAGATCTAATTCAGGCCGGTCTCCTTCGGGCAGGTCTACTCCAGGCATATCTATTTCAAGCAGATCAACTCCCGGTAGATCTACTTCAGGTAGGTCTCCTTCGGGCAGATCAATTTCAGGAAAATCTATTTCGGGTAGGTCGACTCCAGGCAGGTCTACCCCAGACAGATCGACAACACCCGAACCACCACGGGTTCCGCCAGCCACCTACCACTGGGAGGAAGTGAGGAGAAAACGGTCGGTAGGAGGTTATCCATGGACTCATCTGGACAAACCCCCGTTCGATGAAAAGACTTGGGTGAAGTATGAAAGGCAAGTACACTGTCGACCACGCTGTGTGCAACGTATGTTTTATATGGTCTTAAAGAAATATTAACCGAACGTATTAAAATTATTAAAAAACATCATAGTGTGTGCCAATGTGTTCATCTAACACCTGTATAGCAATTTTTTTATATTAAAACAGTGCCAAAATCAAAAATAAATCATTCCCAATGATTTTGATTCATGTAAATATGAATTTCTACATTATTACAATCATGGACAGTGGTCAAGTTTGGTACTGTTCGAGTTATTTAATTTAATTTTCATTAACGTTAATAGCTAGATCATTAATAAAATTTCTGATAATTTAAAACATAATCTTTATTACCTATAAACCACCAATCAAAGACTGAATAATTATTACGTACAACGCATATCACTTCTTTTATTACTATTATTATTTATTTATTTAAGGTTTACCGCTTATTAAATTCTTACATTATTTTTACTTTATTTGTTTGTATTCATGAAGTAAGAAGTTTTTTTTACGAACTTACTGTTCTAATAACGAACGTATCCGGTGGAAATTTTCGATATCAATTAGTTACATATGTACTCCAAAATCAATGAACCTCATAGAATAATGTTTAATAGAAAATATGTTTATTATTAAATTTCTATCTACGTGTTAATTTCTAGTAAATTTATGAAGTCGATAATATTCATAATGACATAAAAGTAAATAGCATGAGTTGATTAATTACGAAAGCTTAACGTATATGATAATTTTAATAATAGAATTTTAGCAAAGATTCATTGACACTATTAAATACCTGCGCTCTAATACATTTGGCTCTCTAAAATAACGAAAATGTTAACTATTGGCCCAAAGATCCGTTGGGAGAAAGGAGGGGAAAAACTTATACAAATCTGAATACACAGAATATGCCAGATGGCCAAAACACATTTGGCAACCGTTATGACAATTTCGATTTTTCTCTCCGTGCACATAATCGAGCGCGATTGTTTGGCGCGTGGCGATGTCGAAACCAAAGAATGTCTCGACAATTCAGTGTAGTCCGGAAGTCATTTGCGACCGCAGGTCTTCCGACACCACTGAATAGTAAACATTTTTTTACAGAGATGCAAATGAGACCATTTAATTTCAAAAACTATAGTTGATCCGACAAAAGCCGTACACGAGTAATTAGGACAAGTCAAAATGGGGTGAGTATATAAAAAATGTCATAGTTTCGATTTGGCATTCTTAACGGACTGAAAAATGAGAAATATTCATAAAATTAACATTTGGTTTAAAATTTATCGTTCTACTACTTTTCTACTCTTGCTGAACATAACTATAATATTATAGCACCTACGTACGATTTTAACGCTTTGAATCTGACATTTTTAACAACACACGCAATTTTTTTTACACCTAAAACGCGTAATTAAAAGTGGAAATACTGATAGCAATGCTTTTAAGTAAGTATATGCGTAATATAGGTATACTGTATTATGATATTATGTGTGGAATTTAAACGATTAAAACAAGTTACGATCATAGTGTTTTGTGTATCATACGACTATGAAAATAATCATAATCATATTATAATTACATGCTTCCACAATTTTCGGCATGCATTAAACATAATTATTATATAGCACTATGTGTGCACGTATATGCACGCCGCCGGTCCTAACTACTCTACGTCTACTTTTAGCTCCGGTCCGCCGGACACCTATAAATACATTTTCGCTCTCTCGCGAGAAGATTCTTGGCATGTCGAATTCTTCGTCTCCGTTGTCGCCAAATACTAAATAATTTTAACCCTTCTGTCGTTACGACGGTGTTTTTTTTTTTTTTTTACCCGGCACCGCCGTGTCGCTCCGGACGTGAAACTGTTCCAAATTGTGTGACCGTTTCCTCGGTCACTACGTTTGACCAGAGCCGCATTTAATGGGGGTAAGGTAAAGAAATCGCAACAACATTTAAAGCAACTTGTGTGGTCGACAAATTTATAGGACAAATAGGTTATAAAATATTTAATGAAATTTGTTTCATTTAATAAAGTTAAACTAAGTGAACAAAAAATATAATATAATATTCCAAGTAATATATATATATATATATAATATATACATTATTAGTGCGTATATAATATATACGCACTAATAATGTAATATCTATGCACAAGATGTATGGTAGATCTATGTACACTTACTCTTTTTTTTTTTTTTTGTTATGTTTTCTTTTCAAATAAACGAAGAAATATATTCTAAAAAACTGAGAAATTTAAAATAAAAAAAAATTCTGATGAGAAAAGTAAGTGTTACAAAAACATTCCCAATTTTTTTCACATTTTCAAAATATTTCTTTATACTGTTTTCTATCTTAATTTAAATTTTAATAAAGTTTAGATTGAAAAAAAGAAAAAGATAGTTTCCGAGCGGTTTTTTCCAAATTTTGAGAAAATTATTGAGAATTTTTAAAAATGACCTCTCTTAGAGTGAATTATAATTTTAAATGTTGTTGATCGAAACTTATGGACAAGCATTTCCACACAAAAAAGTGTTTACAAAAAGCTAAAGAAAAAAAAAACATCATTGTAAAAATATTAGCTTCCAAAAATTATCAGCGCTGGTAATGAAGGAAAGGGAAATCAAAGTCTTATTTTTCTTAAAATTTTGTTTAGGACGGTAAATAAGTTTATTATGGTTCTTACAGTTGATCGTTAATTTTCACAATATCATTAACATTTGCACTGACATATTATGTTTCAGGGACCACGTATACGAGCCGGTTACACCAGCTGCTAGCACGGACCGGATATCTACATCCGCTAAACTGACGACTGGTCAGTCAAAGGATGAAAGCCGGCATTTTCTGCGGATACCGTTAACGGAAGAACTGGTAATGGCCGATGAAGCTGATTCGGAACCCGAGGTTGAGTGTCCGGACAAGGAGAATGTCAAAGACGATGAAGAAGAAGATGAAGAAGACGGTGACGATGACGATGAGAATGACGTGAAGAAGTCTGACGGGTCGATTTACGAGGGAGAATTGGAAAACACATCCGTAAGTGGAGGTGACGATGTAGATGGAAACAACACGCGCATAAAGGCTTTCCAGCAAAAGGTCAAAGTCAAGGCGGATATACTCCGTGCTAAGCTGCAGGGGGTGACCAAACGAAAGCCCAAACAGAAGATAGTGGTGGATGCCGCGACCAACGGCGAGAAGAGTCGCCGCAAGTTCGGGCAGTTCGCCACGCTGCCAAAAAAGTTTACATTCAACGCGGCCAAGGTGAACTTTTCCACCGCTTTCAGTGGTTTCGGAAAAAGTTCCACGGATGCGGCCGCCGCCGACACCAACGCTGAAGAGTCGGCCACTGGAACCGGAGACGACGCGAGGAGTGGCCGATTCTCATTACCACGTTTTGGGTTCACCCGCACCTCATCGGAATCACCAAGGCCTTCCAAGTCCACGAAGTTTATCAGCGGTGGTTCCCGACTGATACAGGGATTCCGGCCACGCACATGGTCCGACGCGTCTAAAACATCCAAGCCGGAAACCCCGAAATTACCCCGGATCATGGATTTCGGTACGTATCCAAGGATATTTTCCAAGCGTAGGAAAACCAACAATATAGAGAACACTAACAAGGCGAAAACGCCACCGCCGACGTTGTTGTCCAACGGCGATGCAGAACCATTGAACAACAAGCGGAAGGAATCGTTCCGCCGACGCTTCTTCCGAACACACAAAGAGTCTACGCCGGGGCCATCTGGTGAACATACTGCCACGCTTGCCGTCGAGGAGGAACTGGACGAGGTTCAAGCGTCCAAGGAGTCGCTGGCCGAGTTCGGGGACAGCGATCTGCAAGAGGTGATATCACTGGGCGATGACTGCAGTGGCGGTCGGTCCAACAAGGACACGAAAAGCTTGTCGGAGCATCGGCCTGGCGTAATCGAGGAAATCGATTCGGACGAGTTTTTCCTGCGCGAGAAGGGCCTGAGCCGCGGTAACGTGCACATCAGCAATTACCTATCGTCGGAAATCCGAGACGTGTTCCGTCGGTCGAACCGGACGCGATCGGTGGAGGGCGTGAACAATAACAACAACAACAACGGTGGCAGTAACAACAACAGCAATCGGAACAGCAACAGTCACGAGAGCAGCAGCGGCATGGCTACGCCGGTGAGACCGTCCCGGACCAATTCACTGAAGAGACCGGTGCGGGCGGCACAGAATTACGGCACGGACGTGGCCGCCGACCGATTCAGCACGATGCCCAAATCGTTCGGCGGCAGTAGCCGGCCAATGTCGGCCAAAACCAAGCCGGACGACGTGGACGCGATGCCGGAGAATATTATCACCAGCCAGACGTTCGAACCGTCGTCATCCGGACAAAACAATACCGGTTTACCGTCTTCGTTCCACGTGCCGTGGCGGACCGCGCGCAAGGAGGAGACGACCGCTGCCGTGGTCACACACATGCCGCCGAAGCCACCAACTAGGTACCTGAGGATGTCCAAGTTTTCCACGTTCGACACACGGTCGATGATTGATTTATCCCGAAAGAGAAGCCAGTCACAAATCGTAAGTATATAAATTTATGTACAATCAATTCACAATTCGCTTTCGCGTGTGCTGCTGGCACGTTTTCGGAATTTAATTGTTATAGGAGGGTGTATATATTGTTTACCAATTAGTTATTTTATTGGAAAAGTATTTTCCCTCCCGTAAACTCTAATTCTAGTGCACCTAAAAACTTTTACAAAGAGCCAAATTAAATGTATTTTTGTCTACGTTCATAATCTTTAGTAATGAAATAGCTCAGAATTCTCAATATTTTTTGAGTAGAGTTATAACATCCGAGAGTGTTGGCTTACTTGAGAAGTAAGAGGAGAGACATGACCCTGCCCTAAGATAATTATTGTTGCACAGATATTTATAAAAACCCAATTTTAAAATTAATTTGCAATCCAGTGGTACCCACTACGCGACCCTTTAACATATTTTGTGCGGCCCACACTACAACTAAATTATACATTCTAAAATTCATAATTAAATAGAGTAAATAAAATAAAATATATTTTTTTTTTCGGTTTCAGTGTAATGTTATATGTAGGGTTCGAAAGTTAAAGAAGTCAAAAAAGGCAAAATATGCATGAAAAAATGTGAAATATGCAAAAAAAAAATATTTATTTATTCATTAAAAATGTATTACTTATTTATTAATATACACGAAAAAAAATTCTAAAAACCTATATTTAAAATAAATTTTAAAATAAAAACACAACTGTCAAATTTCAATTTTATTCAAAATAAGATAGTATTTTGGCGTATGGTTTTTCTAGCGCGATAAGATTAAATGTAAACCGCACCGTTAAATGTAGACATATATATCTTGTAGTAGACCACGCAAAATAATATTAAGTTTTATAATATGACGCATGTTTTCCGCGTTGTGTAATATAACATTATTTAAAATAAATTGGTTAAGAATGAAAAAATAAATATATATTTTTAGAAAGTATTAAATATGCATACGAACATGCGAAAATCAATGAAAATCGACAAAATATGCACTTTTTCTCTAAAATTAACAAAATATGCATTTTTAATTTTCAAATTTTAAACTCAACATTGTATAATTCAGATTTCTAGATGGGTCTGCTATAAATCGAGAGAATAAAGAACAATATGCACTCCTATAACTTTCGAACCCTAGTTATATGTAACAATTTGTTGAACTATTGGGTAATTAAAAACGAAATTAACCGTCGATTCAATGACAATATCAAACACTTTCATAATGAATTTTAATTTATAGAAAATTTCTGGATAGTATTTACAAAAGATATATTTTATGTTAATATTTTTAATTGTGATGTCGGTTTTTGAAAAGAAAATTAATAGACTTACAGCAGGATATAACATTTAAACATTTTTTTAATGGTAAAAATAATGCAACAGAATTTTGGAATACACATGAAGAGCTTCAGCAGTATCCTTCCTTTTTACCAAATGTAAAATCAATTCTGATATTAATCGGATCAACATATTTGCGTGAAGCTACTTTTAGTAAATTAACATTTATTAAAAACAAATATAGAATCGCTTGAGTGATGCACATTTGTACGATATAAGTAGGAGATCTGCACGGGTTTTATGAAATTCAATTTCTAAGGAGGTTAAAAGAGGTAAAAATGGAACACGTAATTTTTTGGTTAGATTTTTTTTTTTAATTTAATGTATAAACTATGAAATTATATCCTTACGGAGGTTAAAATGGTTAAAAGTTGAAAAGTTATATCTTGGTCGAATTTTTCGAAAAAGAATAAAAGACGAGCTAAATTTCGAAACGGTTAAATCGACTTTGACGAGATTTAGACGGGTCAGTAATGTATTTTGGCAACCATGACAACACGATGATCTAAACAAATAAAATTGAAAAGGGTATTATTCTGATTGTACGGGCTGAACTGATTTTGACGGGTAGGTTTTTTCGGGCCTGTTTTAGAGTAAGTTCATCTGATAGTATATACATCCTGCAGCATGAAAATAAAACTAAAAATGTTGTCTATAGAGAGGTCATACAAAAATAACTTAATTAAAAGTGATTTTATAACAACGATAAAAATTATTTAAGGTTCGATAAATTAAATTGTATTTAATATATTTTCTCTTTTGTCATTTCATGTTTAACATAGAAACAAATAATTAAAATATTGTAACCGTTACACTTAAAAAAGTATTGCTTTCATATTGAATTACATCCAAAAGGAATTACACTCACAAATTCTTTCATGAGTAACACTACGTATTTTGGATACTTATACCCGGCAACGACGACGGGTAATTCAACTCTAATAAATTTAATAACTTTTAAGGACTATAGACTGTTTGTAATATAATAATTATAAATTAATAAATTATAGTTAATTAATACTTACATAATTTATACAACTTAATATTTTTTAATCATTATCATTAAAAATATATGTGGCCCACAAGTAATTAAAAAAATATTTTTTAGCCCTTTCTAAAATCTTAATGAGGATAGGTAGTAACCTCTGTTGCAGACCAATAACGCCTTATTTGTTTTTCTCCTAAACAGTGTTGGGTAGGGTAATTCTGAATACTAAAACATCTTTCTGGTTACACTACTAGAGACATACACATTTATGAATACACGTCAAATTATCGCGGCAATATTGTCGCGGTAATAATATCGCGGCAATTTTATCGCAAAAACAAAAATGTCGTTGGTACAAATATCGCAAATATATAATTATAACAAGTAACAACTACACAAAATAGTAGTTATTCATATATTTTATTATCGTCAAGAACAAAATAAAAATGCAACAATTAGTAAAATGTATTCTTGGACATAAAATATTAAAAATAAAATAAAATAAATATTAGATCATTAATAATTTTATAA
>JAIPRM010005504.1:0-20446 GCA_025469315.1 Stegophylla sp. TES_Ste_2020 | reverse complement strand
TGGAAAAAAAAATAGGAAAAGATAAGACGTTTTCAAAGTTTTCCGTACACACGCACACACACACACACACACACACACAAACACACACACACACATACACACACACACACACACACACACACACACACACACACACACACACACACACACACACACACACAAACACACACACACACACACACAATACTGCAACTTAATATCGCGAAATATCATACGGATATTATTATATTAAATTTCGCATCGCGTTTACATGACACGATTATATTAAACGTTTTGTACATAATATTATATTAGTAGGTAATACGATATTGCATGCGACACAGCGTGTGTTGTGTACACGAGGGGGGTGGGTGGGGGGGGCGAGTCGTTAAGCATTCGTTTAATATCGTGTAGTCGTAGCGGATGATAAGTAGGCGGCACTCGCGTACTTACGTGAATAACGAGATTTGGGTAAAATTTCTGAGGTCTTGACGGCTGTCAACGCATACGAACAATGTAAAACACGCTGTTATACGTGTCACCGTACGAGCACTGATGCGAATTTCGTAGATAGAGGACGGATTTTAGAGGGGGGGTGGTTAATCCCCTAGTAAATTGAGTGAATTTCCAAATTGTATTATAAAAATTGCTCTATTGTTCTTGTACGTTTATTTGTTTTCTAAAATAGTATTTACCAAACTTTTTTTATTCAACGAACAATTTGTTGACTTTCAAAAACACACCACCTTAGAAGAGTTTTTTTTTTTTTGTTTTTTTTTTTTAAGTTTTTTCTAATGACTTGTTATTGGATTCTGAGTAGAACTAAGAAGCTAGTGTTTTTACAATGATGTTTATTATTTATTTAATTGTTTTTTCACGTGTACACTTTTTTCTTATCGAAATGCATACCAAAAAGTTTAGAACAGTATTTTTATAGATCGAAAATTGCATCTAGTTGTTACTCTTGGGAGGTCATTTTTCAAATTACAATAAACTAATACTATTTTCCAAAGACTAGAAAAATTTTCAAAAAATAGAGTAAAGTTAACACAATATCCTGTAAACAAGATTTATATATATATATATTTTTTTTTTTAATAATATCGCCATAACAAATTGAACTAAAAACTTGAAATTTTCATCAATTATCAAAAATAGTATATTATAAACTGTTGGATAAGTATTTTGATACGAAACATTGTTTGCAAAAAAAAAAAAAAAGATATTAATAAAAAGTAATTTTAATAATTTACTTCTTCTCTTCACTCAGAAGCTAAAATAATAATAACACTTATGCGTTTATAAAAAGTCTATGCTTTAAATGTCCATTTTACATTTGTCTAATTAAATGTCCATTTTACATGCCGTTCATTCATTATTGATTTTTCATTCCGATTCTGTCTATTACATAAAAATATATTTAGAACATCTATTGTATAATATAATTCTTTAAACATACATTTAAAGGTAAACGTTAAGTGAAATGTGATTTATCTTATCGAATTCAGTCCATAAATGACTCCAATCGTAAAATAACGCTCAATTTCTACAAACATATAAAATACAATAAACTAGGACAGTCGATTGACAAAAAAAAGCATTAAACGATACTGAACAGTGAACATTTTCGTCGAACGAAAGAACTCAAGTAACAATAATATTAAAATAAAATACATGTATATTGAATTAGTTGATATTTTGAGTTAATTTGTAAAATTAATTCAAAAATACGATTTAAAAGTTTCAAAATTTTAAAACACGCAACATCTATGGGGAAAAAAAACAACTTCTAAATATTCAAAATAAAACAACTTTCTATTTTTTTTAATCTCCTAAATGTGAAATAGATATTTCTATCCCAGTAAGCTGTCTTTTTATTTACCAAAAATATATCATAATTCGTGCAACACATATGATTTTGGGAGTTATTAAAGTAGTCCAAAACGCGCGGTTGATTTTTTTACCGTTTTTAAAAACACAATGATACGCGAAAACGGTAGGTCGATAGGCAGAGTTCTAAGTAGGTAATCGTACAAAAACGGAGGCATAGATTATACGCCCACCGTTTAAACTGGCACCGACTCAAGGCTCGAGTCCCGAGTATTTTAAAGGGAGGCGATTTAACGTACTTAGCGCTTTGCCAGAAGAAAGAACAAAAAAAAACAGTATGCGACGATAGTAAAGTTTATATTGCTGCCAAATTACGCTTAAAGGCGATCAAGTGACGGATACGTCACGACGAGTTAGGTCGCATTTTTTGATGTAAAACGTGTTAAGTGGTAAAATTCTCAAGTAGTTAGTATAAATGAAGATTATAATTATCAACTATATTATGCCTGGCTCAGAATCGTTTTGTCGAAGAAACGATTAATCGCGAACCTCGACGAAAGAGGTAGTAACAGTATTTTTACAATTTTTCAGGAGAGCCAAATAAAATTTCAAACATGAATTCTTCTTTCATTTTTGATATTATTTTCATAATAGTTTATATATTTATTTTATATAATTTTACTGATTTGGATTTGGATAAGAAAAAAAAAAACTGTATATTAGTTAATAATTCGTAACTAGTCATTAACTTTTAATTAATAATGCCTCTTTTACTGAAATCGAGGTTTCAGGAGTTTATATAAAAAAAAAAAAAACTATTTCTAACCTCTTTAGTCGAAAAAAGTGTTACAGCTGTTTCCAATGGGAATATAAAGAAAATTATGCACTGTAAAAAATGTCACAATCAGAAAATTTATAAAACTGTGGTTATTGCCTTTCTGGTTGGGGATGGTGATATTTATCGTTTTTTTCAAATTCAACACATCCACCAACAGAGAGAAACTATGGTTTGAAGTAGCTATAATATGGCGTCCGGCTTTTTCTGGTTTGAATAATGATATTAATGTTATCGCAACAAAACAAACAGCCTCGTATTTGAACATGACATGAACGTAGCAGATTTCTCATCTCCGGCACATCAGCTATTGTATATAATTATTATTATTTCGATATTCTCCGGCTAATTGTTATCGCGCACAATCGACTCTCTTGTCTCGGATTCACTAAAACGCGAGTCCATTTACCATGGTATACGCCACGTCGATCCTCCGTCTTTCACGGCTATTATGCGCACGATACCTAATTATTGTGTTGTAAAGTACACGGCGGCACAGACGGTTTGACAGCCGAAATTCGTTGTAAGCTATAGTTCATAATAATATAATTTGAAAACAGCCCCGAAAAGTACCGAATTAAACGCGAACGAGGTTGGGGAGGGGGATGGTGAGATCGCGAGAAGACTTAACGGAACACGAGGGAAGAGTCGTGTAAAATCGAATTCTTTGAAATCGTTTGTTTTATGCGAAATACATTTAACATGATTTTTTTTTATAGATGGGTTTATAGTATGACCTATACAGTATTAGGGTTGTACACGAACATGTTATACTCAAAGCTATAACTATTATTGAATTAAATAAGAAAAACCGTAAAACCTTTGATAAATTTAGCGATTTTCAATCCTCTTGCGGAAGGTCAAAGATAGATAATCGATAGATCATAAAAAAACAATGTAAAATGAAATTGAATCGCTTATTTCAGAAACCCCCTAAATTCACACTTTTTCACTTTTTGAGATAATCAATAAACACTGTGTCATGGATTTTTAAAACTCCCAAAAATTACCTAAAATACTTGACTACTCACTTTTTCAGATATTAGTGTAATTTCAGCTAAATAACTCACTAAGGAAGTGGGAAAAAATATTTTTGAATTCGCACATGCAAAATTTTATTTTTGGTGTTTCTGAAATAAACGATTCAATTACTTTTTTTTAGTGTTGATAGTGAGATAGGGCAGTGGTCGATAAACTGCGAATCAAGAGCCACGTGTGCGGCTAATGAGCTATTAGAGTGTGACTCTGCTATGATTTTTTGGTGGACTTTATGTCTCGTCTAAATAAACTTAATCGCAAAATATAAGGGGGGGAAAGGAAATAGGATTTTTTCGATGTGGGAACAACTAAATAACAATAATTGAAGAAAAAGCCTCAAATTTTTTTTTTTCTAATCTAAACATTATAAAAATTGTAATATGAATATGCAATAATACGAAGAGTAAGATGATTTTAAATATGTGGAAATCTTTAATTTTTTTTTTTTCAATATTAATTTAACTACTCGGTTTTCCCATAAAATTATTATTTTTGTTCTCAATTTTAGATTCTGAACGCAGTGAAGAAGCTAAGTGTTCTTAAAATTAGGTTTTTTTTATTTTTATTTTTTCTTTCTGTCTACACTTTTTTATATGGAAATACTTATCCAAAAGTTTAGATCAGCTACTTTTAGAAACTAGATATGCATCTAGTTGGTACTTTAGAGAAGCCTTTTTTTGAATTTCTCAATTCTTCATTTTTTTTTTTTTTTTTTTTTTAGAAAAACTACACAAAATTTGACAAAAAAGACCCGGAAACCATTGTTTTTTGATCTAACCTTTATGAAAATTTTAATATAGATAGACAGTAATATAAAAAACATTTTTGGGCAAGAAAATTTCAAAAATGTAAAACTTTTGGACATTTTTTTCTCTAATTATTTTTTTCCGTTTCTTTATTTATTGGATAAAAAAGTAAAGTAAAGTAAAATAAAGTAAAAAGTTTGAAAAAAGATAGTTTCCGAGACTTAATAATAAGTTTCGACCAGAAACTTTTGGGTATGTATTTCTTAACAAAAAAAAAAAAAAAAAAAAATGTTTACAGAAAAAATAAATAAAATAAAATAAACATCATTGTGTAAAACACTAGCTTCATCATTCCACTCATAACCTAAAAGCAACTAAGCCTAGCTTTGGCAATATTAGCAATCAAAGTCAGGGAAATATAACGTTGTGTCGGATAGTGTCAACGTTAGAGTTTTCCAGCCGAGCTTTTTCGATATGATAGTGAATTTTGCACCGAACAGCCGTTTCAGTAGTTTCAGTACGAGCGTATTTATAATAACATTAGGCTCCGATGTAAACTAAATAATTACCACAGGCCGCGCGGCAGCAATACTATTGATGTTTTGATATTATCACGTCGACGACCGTCTTTCGCGTGTACGAATTAAACCTGTCGAAATGCAATATTAATATCGAATTTCGCAAAGCTCGCGTCAAAGGTCACTATTATAATCCGTACGGGGTGGTCGCAAATCAAAACAGACACTCGTGAACATAAATTCAATCAGTCCTTGAAACAAAAAATGCAACTAGTAATGGCGAAAATCGTCTAGACTGCAATTTATTGAAAAAAAAAAATATGTATATATAAACATCATTGTAAAAACACTAGCTTCTTCACTTCACTTCACTTCACTTAATCAATTTGTGTTTATTTTAGAAAACAATACTTAATGTGTTAACTGTAATCATCTAATATTCAAAATTCAAAATAATAATAATAATAATCAAATTTCATTCGTGGTAAAAATATATTTACAACTTAATATGAAATCCATTAACTTCATTGATTGAATGCTAAAAAACAAAAATCCAGTATTTTAGTTCTAGCTAATTTTTTTAGATTACTGTGGGGCGGTGTGAGATTTTCGAAAACCTAAAAGGGGCGACGGGCAAGAGAAGGTTGGAAACCGCTGGTCTGAACGACGTGGTTCGAGATTTCGGTGCACTTACCGAACGTTATTGAATATTTTAATGCTACCATAAACCGGTAAACGAGATAATAATTTTCAACATTGTTTTTCAGTGTGTGCCCATTTGGTGGTTTTCGAGTATTTCACAGAGTCGTTGAGAAATTCAAGCGCCATCAAAGCGAAACGGTGTCGTACGCTGGAGGATTGTGAAGGGAAAATCGTGGATCCCAATGAACCGGCTGTTTACATGAACATCGACTTATCTCCCACGTAAGTATACGAAAATTTACAAAAAAAAAAAATCAAAAAAACAAATTTGTTGCATTCGATATTACCTGCAATACTCGTGATGGGGTAAAAGGTCATACACAAATTACGTATGACGTTTAAGAGGAGAGAAAGGGGTGGAAAGAATCTTACCAATACTTACTTAGGGAGGGAGTGGATTTGTTAAAATAATATTATGTAAAATATAATATATTTGTGAATATATTTTATTATATAGGTACACCAACAGAGTTATAGCCGAAAAATAATCTATAATTATTTTATCTTTTACCAAAATATTTGTTTTCGAACCATTATATAGTAATATCTGTAAGCTGATAAAATACATATTTGGTAACTAAAATATATATTATGTTCGAGTAACTATTATCTTTAATAATTAAATTTGAATAATTCAAAAACTATTCTTTCGAATTTAGATTTCAACGCATAAAAAAAAAAAAAAAAAAAAAACCTAAATAAAATGCTGCAGTTTTAATAAGAGAGTGCTATTTTTGAAATAAAAGTTTGTATCAGTATGGTACATTTTTAAGGTGACGCGAAAGAAAAAGTTATGATGAACATGTTTTTTATAGTAACTTGAACATAAAAAAAAATTCAAAATTTTCCATTTCCACGGCCAAAAAAGGGGATGCGCGTGCTTAATTAATCGCCCTGTATATGCAGCAATTAACCGTGTCCGGTCGTGAGGGGGAGGGTCGTTTTAGATAGATTGAGTACTTTATTATGTTAGGGGTTTTTGCCGATACCGTTTTGGTCAGCGAGAGGGTATTATTTACAGTTTCAACTTCTTTACAGGTTAAACAGTTTTGCCCGTCGATTTTTTTTTTTTTTTTTTTTTTTGCTTCATTACGCGGGAACGTGGGTGAAATGGGCGTAGTCGGCCGCCGTTTTAAAGTGATTTATTACTACTTCATTTTTTCTTGTTCATCTGACCATATTTCTCTGTCTGCCGCTGTCTGAATTTGATTCTTTTAGGTTTTTTTTATTAGCTTTTTTTTTTTTTGTTTCTTTTGTTCACCTGCCTATTTATTATTCCATCACTTTCTCGCCTCGCATTACATACATAAATATTTCTTTCTGGTTTTCTTTTCTTTCGGATCACATTCTGATCATAACAAGATATTTAGTACCGTTTTCAGTGCGTGAGCTATTATTTTACATTGTTTCGAATGATTCGTCGTGTCGTATATGGCCATTAAGCGACTCCCAACGACTCGACGTCCAATAATTGAAATCGTTCTGGGGCAAAGATCATTTTATTTTTATTTTTTTAGATACCTAGCACATAATAACTGTATGGACTTTCTCGCCCTAGATTATATAATAGTATTTTAGATTCTCAACGAAGTGAGGAAACTAGTGTTTTCACAATGATGTTTATTATTTTTTTCCGAGAACACTTTTTCGTACGAATTTACTTGTCCAAAAGTCTCAATCAGCAACTTTTTGAAACAGAATTTGCTTCTAGTTGATACTTAACTGTAGCTAACTGTAACGAAATTTTTATATACAGAAAAATTGTATTTTTAATTTTTTGTTTCCAACATCCTATTTTTGTCATTATTTTTGGCCCTTTCTCGAATAATGGTGATATATAAAACTAAATGAATATGTATAGATTTTTAACAAACTATCATTTTTAATTACAATTGTCTCGAATAAATTGAAGCTACCCTCAGAGTCATCTAATCGAAGAATAATGATTTATTATTCGTTTAAACTTTAACACATCCACCAAATCTCATCCGATGAGCGAAGAATACACATGGTGTAAAATGTGTCCGGGACTTTTTTTTTTTTTTTTCTAAACATACTTGATGTAAATGAATAATTATTGTTTTTCTTCGTTTAGAACCAGAGGATTGTACTCGATAACGCCGAAGACGTATAACACCAGTACATCACGATTTTTTCAAAACACGTAAGTACGAATATATTATTATGGTGCCTTAAATTTAGATTATGTTAGGTTAGGTTAGCTCAGTGATTATCAGTGATGTAAACTGCAGTGGTTCCGAACCATTTACGATTTGTGTCACCACCCTTGACCACGATATTTTTTTCATACTTCGCATAATAACCACCGTACTTATCTGTAGGGCTCGGAAGTATATTTCCTAAAAAGTCATAAAATAGGGCCCGGATTTTTATGTAAATACATAATTATTTAATTGAATGCGAATTTCTCAATTCTGATTAAAAATAAGCACGTTTCAGAACAGAACAACTTTAATAAAATAAGCCTTTTTTTATATTTTATTTTTTTAATATTTTACATAATATTTTGATATATGAAATATTTCACCCGCAATTACATATTATTACTGGTGAAATTACATTATTTCTCAATTTCATACCTATATAGTTTTTATTTGTATTGAAATTATTGTAATATATTTTAGAAGTTTTTTTTTTCTATTGACTTATATTCGTATAAGGAATTGTAATAAATAAGAGATTGATAAAGCTCGTTAACGCGAAATTACAATTTGTAATGTCCGCTATATCGGGTAAACAGTGTAGTTTGTACTTGGTACCTCTACAGACCTCTCAGACTATTAAGGATTTCGAAAAATGTCCTCCTAAAAGTACCATATATAAAGGCAAATTGTGATTCAAAAAGTAGTCATTCGAAACTTTTGAACAAGTATTTCCACGTGAAAAATTGTTTACGGATAAAAACGAAAAAATCTAAATAAACATAATTTTAAAAACATCAGCTCCTTCGGTCCACTCAGCATCTAAAGCGCACCCTGTATGTATATGAAGATATTTAATCATTAATAACACGTCATTCGTTTCCGGAGGAAAGAACACGAGCAGACGTTATTAAAAACTCACAACAATGTTCCGTTTCGGCGGTGTACACACGGGCACGGCACACATTGGGATGAAATGCATTCGTAGCTTTACAAAAGTCAATATTTTTGAAGTGTATCCTAATTCATCAAGTTTCATAAATTATTTTTCCCCACGACATTTGTGATACATGTCTAGTTTTCATAATAATTTTGAGTTATATATCCACACGACTTTCGACTGCCTAATATTATATAAATTTGCTTAATATTTAATTCGATAATAAACAACTTTGAATTTTATTTTTGAGATTTTATCCCACTGTAATCAACATAATGTTACTATATATATATTAATTTATTTTATTTAAATATATTTTTGTGTACGACTTATGTTTATATATATATTTTAGAATTAAATAATTATTATTTATGAAAATATAATGCATATTACATTTTCAATAGGCTGTGAATTAAATTTAACACTATCAGACTTATTTCAATTTAAAATTTATGTTCTCACATTTAAAATGAACCAGAATTTCTTTGTATCTATCTGCCTTCTTTCTTAATTTGAGAGGATTTCTATAAAATATTCACAAAGCTCGCACGACAGACCGGTCACGGAACTAATAGTATATTTATTAATAATCGTTATCACCGCGACTCAAGTACAGCTGGTGATTAAGTATATTTTATTGTACAAATGTATTTTCACTGTTAAGTGGAACCGATCTAAAATATAATTATAATATTATTGTCGTATGTTTTTACAAAAATTAAAATTTATGTTACATTAAATTTGTGTTATTATCAAACCGTACCAATTACACAATTATCGCAAAATTTGAGTTTAGCGGTCTTAAAAAACATATAAATTGATGTTAAAATAGTACCCCCCCCCCATACTGACCCCCTTAATTAACGGTCAAATTAAAAAATTATTACAAAATTTGGATTCAGCATCCTTAAAAATATGATAGGATTGATGTCTCGTATAATTTTATGTGATATAGTTTTAGAGTAATTAATAGTTTACGTAAGCTACGAATGCATTTCATCCCACGGCGTGGGTTTTATAATACCCTAAGGTCGTATTCATATAAACCGTGCGGTAAAACGCGTACAATAATCGTACCGTTGTTGAAGGCGTGTAATTACTGCAATTAACAAAATAATATTACGTGTTCTCGGTCACGGAGATCAACGAACGATTTAATTAAACGTTTTTAGTACCTATCCGACGTCACGTCGTTGACTGATATAGTACTAGCAACGCGTTTTTAAAGTATACGTAAATGGAAATGTTTATTTATTGACTGCAGACGATTTTACTACTTTCGTTTCGTTTTCGACCGTCATAGACATAATAATATATTCGAGACAACGAAAGAAAAAAAAAAAAAATCCTTCGCAAGACTATTCCATAAAAAAGTTATCTACATTTTGAAAATAATAAAACAGGACACGAAAAAAAGTTAGCTAACAAGAAGCACGTACTACGGAATGTGCATAGTAAATATACATTCTTTTAAGTAATTAAGTACAAACAAAATTATGATTTTAAAAATTAGGTAACACACAATCTATGCATAAGGACAGGATATGATGTTTTTGTCGCAACTCACTATTTATTTCGGACCGGTGGAAATTTATTTAATTAAAAGCAAGAACGGGAAAATATTATAATATGTACCCACTATCTATACTTATGGGGAAACGAATATTTACTCTGATGATTTTTATCTCGAAAAAAGTTCAGTTTCTTATCTGAATTCAATTAATTGTAGTTTTACGGATATATGTGTATTTTTTAAGTTTACGTAATATTAATTATTCGATTAAATTTAATCAATATTTCATAATATTATGTGTTGCAATAAATTATAGATTTCCGGATTTAGCTACAAAAGTTTTGAAAACACAAGTCAATGCTTGAACTGTACACAATATTCGAAAAATGCGAAGGTCAGTAGTAATGGTCAAAATATTCAAAATTACAAAATAATTCCCATTTATTAGATAACAGTTGTAGTTAGATATTACTATTGCTACATTAATCTAATATTGTTACATAGTATAATATAAAGTATAAATTTGTGTGTGTGTGTGTGTTATATTATTTATAATTATCAAAAGATTCGATGAATAATTGGTTACATCACATTAGAATAAGAAAAAAAGCAAATATGGTGATCATTGTCGTCGTGAAAATACGTATTATCGTGATATTTAGTGTTTTTTCCACTCATCAGTTGTTAATAAAAATATAAAAAACAATGATTTAATTCAGGCACGTATAAAGGGAGGGGAGGATTAGGGACTTAGACCCTCCCCGAAATTTTTTCGAAAATTCATTATACATTATCTAATCAGTTTTTACTGTAATTTTATAATAGTTCGGAAAGATATTGCACAAAGTCACTAAGACTGCAGAAAATATTTATTAATTGCAGCTGTTATAATAATATGTACGTTTTATTACAACTTCCCCCCGCCGGAAATTGTTTTTGTGTACGTGTCTGATACAATCCGTAAGTGAATGGAAAAAAAAGATAGATAGTTTCCAGGACACATTTTTATCAAATATAGGGTAGTTTTTCCAAAATTATAAGAAAACTATCGAGAATTTCGAAAAATCACCCCTTAAAAGTATCATCAAGAGGCAAATCGTGAATCAAAGTTTGCTAGTCGAAACTTTTGGACAAGTCTTTTTTTTTTTAGGGAAAAGTGTTTAGAGTAAAAAATAAAAATAAATAAATATCATTTTAAAAACACTACCTAGAGGGGAGAGCTGTACTCACAATGTAAAAAAAGTTTCACTAATGGTTCGGTGCGTTCTCGTGGTCTTCCCAGAACGGTTTTTGGGTCAACATTCCGTGTAAATTTCAAGTTTCTTGTCCCATAAGTTTTTGAGTTATTGCAAAATTAATAAGTTCGATCTTATAAAAATATCGAACGCGGCAAATATTGCCATTTTTAACATATATTTTGATGGTTTTTCCTCGTTTCTGGAATAATTATCGTGAATTTTGAAAAACGACTTCACCAAAACACCACCGAGAATGCGATTTATGATCTGTAAAGACTTTTAGACGATTATTTCTATGCGAAAAAGTATTTTCATAAAAGGAAAAAGGAAGAAAGATTTTTTTTTTCCAAGAAATAAATATCTTTGTGAATCTCACACTACCCCTTTTCAGCACCACTCAGAATCCAAAATGTCCAACTGTCTGCGAATAGGATTATGGGTATGAAATATTTCAAATGACTTCTTCACTTTGAAATATTTCAAACTTGAAACTTTCCCCCTTTCCGAAAGAAGTTATAAGAACTTTGATGAAATATTGAAAAATATGTTTTACATAAAAATATTTTATTATCTTTTGTTTTATAAACTTGAACTCAGATAAACTGCTAGCTACTTAAGTTTAATAAAGATTATTTTGTTTAAATGTATATAAAATTTTCGACAGCAATTTTTTTTTATTCATTTAATTTAATTGTTTTTATATTAAATATGTACACGTCTTTGCATAGAAATCATATCGTTTCTAACAGAAACTTTTTAAATCACAATTCACTATCATTTATGGTATTTTTCAAAATTCTCAATAGTTTTTTTTTCCAAAATTTTGGAAAAACTACCCAAAATTTGACAAAAAAGATTCAGAAACTATCTTTTTTTTTAATTCAAACTATATGAAAATTTAAATATAGATAAACAATCATATAATAAATATATTGACGTAATAAAATTGTGGAAATGTGAAAAAAATTTTTGGAAATTTTTCTCCAATATATATTTTTTTTTAAATCAACAACTTTTTTTTTTATTATTATTATTACTATCCTCAGTTAAAAGTGAAATACAAAAGGTCCAGTAAAAATACATTTTTTATAACTGTTAAGTAACATTGTCTTGAACAAACTGAAGTTCAGCTCAGAAACGTTTTATTGAATAAATTACTACTTATCGTTTTGTTTAAAATTCAATACACCCACAAGAGTATTCCACTCGAGGAGCGAAGAATACCCCAGTGTACGTTATTTTCATAAAACGTTTCACGGTTGTGAGTAAAGGCGTTTTTTTCTGTATTTTCTACCATAATAATTGTAAATAAAATTGTTATTTTTCACCAAAATCAAAAAACAAAAAAAAATCACGAAACGTTCGAACCCCGCGTGCCTGATACCGCGGCTACCGGATTCGACGAGAAGATGGAACGGGAAGGTCCGCGTGGTGTCCGATCGATTCAAGGGGCGGGTGAAGTATTTAGAATCAAAAAAAAGGGGATGCGCTCGTTTTTCACGTCGGCGGCGCTTAAGTACGCGTCGGTTTCAATAATCAGTGGGACACGAGGGGCGGTCCGTGAACGAGAGATTGGAATCACACACGAGGCATCCTGGCGGCAAATTGGCGTTTCAATTTAAAAACCAGCCGCGGTTAAAGGGTTTACGTGAGGAAGTGTGCGCGGTGGTATGGTGCGGCTTCGGCAGGAGGAGACACGAGGAAATAAAACACAGCGCCCGTTAATAAATAAAATATAAGATACACAGACAATAGGGCCCGGTGTCCGTTGAACCGTCGGAATTGATTTTTTATCAATGCGCCGCAGTGACCACAGCCATAGGGTACCTAACTAGACGTATAAAATATACTCGTAGGAGACGTAGGACACGGTTCGGTGCACTCCCGGTGTCGTTATACCTGCTGTTAACGTCGTGGGCGCAGGGACGAATGTCGAAAAAATTGTTTTTCCATTTATTGTTCTGCATTTCGAAAACCGGTTTACGGACAAAAAACGTTTTAATAAGATTATTTTTACGATTACGGCCCGGATTTCAATGTAAAATGCAAATTTTTTTTTCTGGGTGATCTTAGGAAATGCTTTCCGAGTACACATTTTGTTTCATCTCATCAGAAATTTCAAAATTAAAACCTTTATTTTACATAACTATTCATTTTTTTTTTTTTTTTTTTTTTTAATTTTTCCATGTTTTTTCATTTTTGGGGAATATTTTAGCATTTTTCGATATTTTTTTTTTCGTTTTAATGCATATTAGAACAATAAACCTACGATTTTGACTCAATAATTTACATTTAGCTAATTCAAAATATTATTCATGTTTTTTCTGTTTTTTTTCCCCTTAAAAATGTTTACAAATGAATCACCTGGACTCGGCATACGGCAAATAATAAAATAAATTATGTCACATTACTATTAATGTTACCACTTAACCAGTTTGCCCAATGAATAAGATCCAATAATTATAATAATATGAGCTGTTTTCAATTAATATTTATGTATAAATTAATTGCTCGTCAGATTTATTTTGATTAGTTTTATTTTTAATATAAGATTTCAGTTAACCTTACTAAATGTTTAATATAAAAATTGTAAATTATGATTTATAATTCTTATGCAAGAAGGACTATAGTATTTTCAAATGAGATAAAATCTAAGCTCGTATGATAACTAATAAATGTATAAACAAAAATGTATTTCTACAGAATCTAATATAAAATGTACGATAAATTTTTTAATATAATTTTTCTCCGTTACAACGACTGGTCTGGCGTTTGAAACAATCAAATGTGACGTGGGAAAAAAAATAAACATGTTAGGCTCCCCAAAAATTGTTAAATAAATTCCTCCAGTGATTGTGACGTAATGCTTCTAAATCAGAACTATAATAACAATTGACGGCTGAAGGTAGTCTTTTTTTATTGTATCAGTCTGTGTGTGTGTGTGTGTGTGTGTGTCAAATTGTAGTTGTTATTATATAATTACAATAATGATTATTTAAATAATAGTGATAAGAGAATCGGATTTTTTCCCCATAAATTGGTTATGTAAAAAGACAATTCTAACTGACCAATGAGAGTTAGGGATGCATATATTTTAAGGGGGTGTAAAAAGCCGTCAGCATAATAGTTGCAAACTCTGTTGTAGACCCGCCTGTTTTAATGTTTTGCTAGGATTCAAAAACATTTTCTAGCATTGAATAAGTATTTAAAACACTGTCTGTGATTAAGAACATTCGATTATGTTTTAAATACTATTTTATTATGCTGAATACAAATGGCGAGGAGAGGCCAAAAGTGAAATTGGGTGAAGTGTTATAGCGAGAGACTCTTATCTTTATTTTTCAGAAAAAATTAGACTGACAATTGAATAGCATATCGAGACTTACTATTACTATTATTATTATTATTTAAAAAAATGCATTAATAACTTATCATTAAATTGCACATAATTATTTTTTTTGTTTTTTATTATTATGTTTTAAATCATGCAAGTTACCCATTTAAATATTATTATTAAGATTATTATTATGAGTTATAGTTTTTTTTTAAGTAACAAATATTTGGGATTTTTGCTTCTGCATGAAAAATTTTGAAGATTTCTTTGTAATTTAAGTTTTAAAATATACCCGTCTCAACTGTCAATGCTGAAACTCTTATGCCATAGTGTTTCTTTATGTATTTTATGATAATTTCTAGATTCGAAAAGTCTCTGTCTGCAGAATCAATAGTATATAATTCTGTGAGTTAATTTTAATTTTCAGTTATGTTCGGATACATTTATTGTAAATAATTATTTTACATAATATAAAACACGTAAAACAAACATGAATATTTACGATTATTCTAGAAGAAGAATTGGATTAAATAAAACAAAATTATTTCATATAATTTCGTGTTGCTCAGAGTCATGTGTTTAAGGGTATTATATGAGGACTTTTATGGCGCAAGACCCCAGTGAATCGCCCACATACCTAGCGTCGCGACATTGATCGAACGTTTCCCATTTAATACTTTTTTCCTAGAACTGTATAATAATATTAGTCTTATAGCACTGAAAAACAATTACCACGAAAACCAAAGTCTTATCACTTTAAACAATAAATAATATAGGCGGTACTGCCGCGTTGATGACACCGTGTAAGAACTTACAATTTCCTACAGTCTTCAGCCTACAGCACTAAGTATAATCATATTGATTTTAATTAATAACTATTTTTAATTACTTCCTGTTTAATACTTTTTTAAGGACTAATTTAAATCTCAAACTGAGAAAATTCCTCAAACTGTTTTACTGATTCAAATTAAGGAAAAGCATGATAAACAAAATAAAAATTTGGATTTAATATTATTTATATTATATTGGATACTTGAAATTTATCTACATATAAAATAATTTATGAAATTCGTCTGAAAATATTTCTTTTAGACATAATAATTAAATTTTACATCAAATTAACACAATACTTTGGTTATATATATATATACACACACAACACACACATAAGTAATTTAGTAATAACCAAATATGATACCAAAAGTTTATTTAAGTATTATTTTGAATCTTTTTTTTTTTTTTTTAACAGAATATTTATATATAAATAAAGTTATATATATATATAACCAAATTATTGTGATCATTTCGTGTAAAATTTAAATATAATTGAAAGTGATTCTATTAAATACGTCACAATTTACGTCGGCAGCTGATGTACACACACGCTTATCTATTATCAAATTGCTCACCAAAGTACAAAATATATCACTCGTTTTAGACGGATCACCACCAAACGTAAACGCTTACCTGAAAAAAAGAAAAACAAAGTTCATTAATATTTTATCAAAAAAAAAATACTTTACTTAATTCTTAAATATATTTCAAAAAAATCACGTTAAAACTAAATATCTATCATAAACCATATATGAAAATCGTTTTATTTAGAACTATAGAACTCATATTATTAATAAAAAAAAAAAGGAAAAAAAGTGATAGAAAAATGTCCAATTTTTTTTTTCACATTTTCAAAATTTTCTTGCTCCAAAATGTTTTTCATATTATTGTTTATTTGTGTTTAAATTTTCATGACGTTTGGATAAAAAAAATAATGGTTTTCGAGTATTTTTTTTATCAAATTTAGGGTAGTCCCCCCCTCAAAAAAAAAAAGGGGGAAAAAATGAAGAATTAAGAAATTTAAAAAATGACCTCTTTTAAGTTTCCAAAAGTTGCTGAACGAGATTTATGGACAAGTAAAATCTATAAGAAAAGAAAAGTGTGTACAGGAAAAAAATTAAAAATAAACATCATTGTAAAATAAAATGTCAATCAGATTCGAGTGGAGACGAGAAAATCGGAGTCGATGACGTGGGAGAAACGGAAATTAATACTGGGAAAATGCGTGACGGAGAATCGGCAGCAGAAGATTTGGCGGGTTTTTCTACGCGGAATGGAAATTTCGAAAATTACTCGAAAAATTCTCACACACCACATCGCCGCCGCCGCCGCCACCCCCTTGTCATCATTGTCTCGAGCCCGAGTATAGAAATCCCGTTGTAAAACTTTGGTCGTCGTCGTCGTCGTCATCATCATCGTTTTGAGGCGCAACAGCTAGTCGCTCGGGTTTCCACTAAAAAGCGTTTATTATCCTCTTTTCTAACCAATTTTTTGGATGTGAATAGTTTTTTTTGTCGTCATTATTCAGATTCCATGTTATTGTTTTCGATATGGAAATTTCGATTTTGATTCATATCTCTTACTGTAGTATAATATGTCATTTTACAAATTAAATACAAGTTTTATACAATAAAGATGTTTTTATTATTTTGTCGATACATGAAAGTCAATTGATAATAATTTTAAGATTGTTATTAAATATTATTAGAATATTAAGTTCATTCAGTTTATTCAAGACTGTTTATTACTTTAAAATTATTAAGTTAATTATTATAACAAAAAAAAAAAATAAATAAATTGTTCCACCAAAAATTTAGGTAGATTTTCGTCAATGCCAACAAGGCTCAATCCGACTCAAAATATTTCTCCAAAGTACACCGTTGAAGACTGTAGAAAAAACAAAAAAATAGCGTTACCCTTAATACCTAAACTAACCACTCGTTCGTGTGCAACATTATCGTTTGAACAACAGAAATAACACTAATCCCGAATCATTTGCGTACCAAAGTCGTTACAATCGCGAAACGTTTCGAGTCCTATTTAACCGCAAATTCTATGAAATAGATTTCCTTGAAATGGCAAGTCCCATATTATTATAAACAGAGTGAAATGAAATTCTGTATTCAATAATAACGTTTAATTCGACTTATAGTAGTAATTAATGATTTCATATGTATGAAATGTTGTTACAACTAATAATTAGTAAAACGATAAATTTGTAGATCATTGTAATATATTATTACTACGTTTATTATATTACAAAATTGTATTTTAACTTATTACAAGGCTGAGCAATTTAATTTATATTATAATCTCAGTTAAGTTTATTGAAATAAGCGCTAACAAGTTTACAAGTTAAACTTTTAACTTTTCAACTCGTTCAAGCTCAGTTTTAATTAAACATAACAATTTTCAGTTAATTTTATCAGCTAGAACTCAAACATTTTATTAGAAAAATCTCACTAGAAACTAGACGCACATAAAATTCTACATTTACCACGAAAATAATCATTTCTTTAGTCTGTATTGCGTCATAATTGCCGATGGGTAATATGTGTTTAAGTTATTAGTACTATTATAATGGGTTTACCAACAAATTGCTAAAATTGATTTCATGAAAATCTAATTTATAGCATATTTTACCGATTTAATAAAACAATTAAGGTTGTTTTTTCTGGTTTATGAGAAAAAAAAAACTTGAAAATCAACAATTTTTATTTGGTAATTGAAATTTTAGTTTAATTTTAATGTACTTATAATATAATACATAATTAAAACCTTTGTGAAAATGCATTATTTTTCATTACTCATATTCAAAAAAATAAAGTTTTTAATGTTGTTGTTAAAAGTATAATATGTTAATTTGATTTAAACTCATATTTATTTATTTTATTATTAAGTTAAATTAATCTCACCGACCAGTTTTTAATAATAATATTTACATATTAAATAAAGTATAGCAAAGATATATAAAGCATAAAATATAGATAAGAATGATGAACATATCATGGGTATTCTTCGCTCCTCGGGTTAGATATTCATGATGAGAATGTTTAAAATTATTGTTCTTTATATTATCAACATACTTTCCTTAAAATTGTGTAATTGAAGTAATGATTTATTGTTTATTTTTTAAATTCAACACATCCACCAAAAGTATCTGATCCGAGGAGTAAATAATACCCGTAATACGCATAGTAGTGCGAAGTATGTCCGGTTTTCTTTTTAAATCGAAACACGTCCTAACAACGTGTTTATTGTCACTATAATCTATTAAATCAATAATGTTTCTTTCTTTTTTTTTTTTTTTTTTCTAGATGGCAAAGTTTCCTTTTGAAATTCATCAAAACCCTTGGACGTAGTCTTTCGGAGATGACTCCATTAGTAGTACAAATAAACAACACATCAACAAGTGAAAAATCCATTTCCTTGATAATAAATATTTGAACAATTTTAGAAATGAATAATGTTTTTTTGTAATATACCGTCCGGCGAAATCCATAAAAATTGATTTATTTTAATTAATTTCGTGTGTTTAAAGATTATTTCCGTTCATTTTTAATGTATTTTATTTTTAAATATCTAAATAAAATATGAGAAAATAGGTACTTAAATGTAATATCATTTTTTCAACAAGCGCATGCCTGTAAAAAAAAAAAAAAAAAATAGGCAAACGTTATTTTTGATATTAGTGTATTGAAATGTTTAAATTTTGTCACTTAACTAGTCATTTATTTTATTTAAATTGATTAAGTAGCCTTATCTATTATTGTTTTATGTTGTTATTTAGTCAATAGTATTTTGATGTTTTCATAGTGTAAATTCCTGCTTCTAATTAAAAAATAAATACATTTTAGACTCTAACACTTAGAGGAATATGGGAAATGGTGCGAAATGGTATTTTATTTGCGGAGAAAAAAGGGTTTTTATTTATTTATTTCTTTATTTTTTTTTTTTTTTATTTAAAATAAAATGCACAGTGGAGGAAAAAGGAATTTGATTTTGGAATGAAAATGGTCACGCCCGAATGTGAGAGTCGTGCAGATTTGACAATCCACATTGCGATTCCCTTTGGATATTTTTGTTTTTATATTCTGAGTAGATTAAAGAATTTTATGATTTTACAATGATGTTTCATTTTTTTAAATTTATTAAATCATTATCATTTTTTCCCCCGTTTTGAGAACACTTTTGCGTATGAAAAATACTTATCCAAATGCTTCGATCAGTCACTTCTTGAGTCTGAATTCGACTTCAGATGGTACTTAATAATTAAAATTTTTCGAAAATCACATAATTTCAAATGACTGACACTTGTCACTTTGATTGTTGGCCAATATTCGGGACCATTGTGGCCATGGTAACACAATATAATCATTAAATGTTTAAATGAAATTTATATAAACGCTGCTCAAAATTGTTTTATTGAAGAAATGATTGGCCTTTTTTTTTTTTTTTCGACCGATGTTGAAATTCATTTTATCGATAAACATCACGCCCCAAAGGTTTTATTTACATTACCACGTACCTACATATTTTATTCATAGAATAATATTGGAACGCACCCCCCTCCTTTTGTTCCGGTGACGAGAGACTGTTGATATTCGTACGGGGGTGCGTTGTTTTGTTTTTATTTATTATTATTATTACTTTTTTTTTTTTATGGAAATACAAAATTTAAAACTTATTCCGTTGACACCATTAAAAATATTCAATTTTACGCCACAAATAAAATCTTTTTTTTTTTTTTTAAACGACTCCCAGGAGACTTTTTTTT